>ML422910.1:0-19385 GCA_005239525.1 Nicotiana knightiana | reverse complement strand
CCCTCCCCCCCCCCACTATCATTTTCTTCCCCTATATATATATACTAGGTATTATCCCTTAGCCAACGGTCCTTGACCAGTATACTGTAATCTGCTGTTGGTGCTTCAAGCCGACCTCCCTAAGTGTCATAGCATGCACTACTCTGTAAAGGCCTTCCGATGGCTTGACCTCGGCCGTGGCCGTGACGCTCATCGTTATGACGTTTTGTGTGCACAATCACGGTTTAATCACTTTCTTTCCATTCCCCTTTTGAGGTCACCCTCACGTGATCATATTTCGACCCATACAACAGACACTAAGTTTCTGGCCATGGTCCACAGGCTCCATGAATATAATGTAGTCAGACAGGTGACAGAGTTAATGCCAAAGTTTATTAGTTCAATATACATATCCAAGACAAATCAACTCTACATTAATGGAGAGAGACTAAATATTGGTGGAAAGAAACAAAAACATGAGCAGACCAATGTTTCAATTAATCAGCTTCCTCAACAGTAGCTTCAATTCGAAGGAGGACAAAACCAACAGCAACTCCAACCAAAACCAGGCCTGGAATGATGGAAGCAATCCTGAAAATCTCAACAGCAGCATTACAAGTAGAAGACAAAGCCCCACCTTTGCCTTGTGATGTTGTTTTCAATGAACTAACAATCTCGGCAAAAGACTATTGAGTGCAAACAGGAAGGCCTAATGAGACTACATGGTTATATGCATTTATCCCCCCAAATGTATTCAAACCACTAATGTAGTTTACTTTGGTTCTTTTCTCGGAAGACTTGTTTGTGCCAACACTGGCTATCAGAGTAACTGTTGCTTGAGAAAGTGTTGCCATTGCTTTCTGACCACCAACCTATGTTACAAGATGATTTAAGTTATATCCACTGACAGTGGCGGAGCCACATGCACCCAAGGGGTGTCAACCGACGCCCCTTTGTCGGAATATCACACTGTTTAGCTCGGTAATTTTTAAAAAAAAAACTATATAATGATATCCCTTGACAAGTGTATATACACTATATAATGACACCCCTGTATATATACTATATAATGACACCCCTTGACTTCTTGGTGAGTTTGTTTCTTTATATTTTGACTCCCCTTAATAAAAATCATGGCTCCGCCACTGTGCACTGATGGTTTATACTATCAGTATGAACCTTGTACCATTAAGTGCTTAAATTATTCAAGTGATATCATCAATGTTATATGAACATTAATCCCATAACAAAACATCACTTGAACACTAGAGAATTTACCCAAGCACTCTAAGTGATTGATTATCAAGAACAACAATTCTCCAGTGCATCAAGAACAAAGTACACCGCTGCTACAGACTAGTTCCTATATCAAGTCTTTGTATGTCCTTAGTAGAGTCGTAACTTTGTAATAGTTCTTCATTGTAATTCCTACTTAGCTTGTCTAGAAGCATTGATTAAGAAACTCTTGTAAATCATAAACTTCAGTGTTTGTGTCATGGCTTGAGTTAGTCATATGTTGAAATCTTTATAATAGGTGTATTGCAAAGTGACTTGTAATAGGTGTATTACAAGTTAGTAAGGGATTAAGGAGTTAATTCCTAGTTTGCATAGTTTGTAATCTAAAAGGTTGCTCACAGTGAAGATGAAATCCTACAAGTGTAGGTCGTGGTTTTTAATCGCATTGCGCCGGGACTTTTTCACGTAAAAGTTCACTGCGTTATTTACATTCTGTTGTGTGTGTATAATATGTGGAAACCAATAGAGAACTTGGTCTCTATATAGTTTGGTAGGTCCTCATATTCTATCAATTCGTATCATAGCAGGTTCTTTCTATCAGGCTAACACCTAAAAAGGATCCTCAAGGCTGCTCCACCAAACTTTAAAGAAGGCCAGTCTACTTACAGGACACCTAGGTTCAATGGTCAATACTATGGGTGGTGGAAGACAAGGATGCATGACTTCATCATGGCTGAAGATTCTGAGCTGTGGGACGTTATCTGTGACGGACCCTTTGTCCCTACTAAGAAGGTTGGAAATCTAGTTGTGACTGTTCCAGGACAAGGAAGGAATTCAATGATGCTGATCGAAAGCCCATAGAGAAAAATTTTTGCGCTAAGAAAATTCTTGTATGTGGAATAGGCCCAGATGAATACAACAGGATATCTGCTTGTCAATCTGCGAAAGAAATTTGGGAAGCATTACAGACAGCTCACGAGGTAACGACACAGGTAAAGCAATCCAAGATCGACATGCTCACCACTGATATGATCTCTTCAGAATGAAGGACGATGAATCCATTCAAGATATGCACACTAGATTCACTTCCATCATCAATTAGTTGCACTCTCTTGGTGAAATCATTCCCAGGAACAAGCTTGTAAGAAAGATCCTCAGCGTGCTGCCCAGCTCTTGGGAAAATAAAGTAAACGCTATTACTGAGGCAAACGACTTGCAGACACTGATCATAGACGAGCTTGTTGGAAATTTGAAGACTTACGAAATGAAGAAGAAGGACATTGAAAGAAGAGAACCAAAAAGGGAAAAGAACCTGGTTCTTAAGACAAAAAACAATGACTCAAGTGGTGAAGACAGTGATATGGCATACCTGACTAGAAGATTTCAGAAAATGGTTCACAGGAATGGAGGTATCCCAAAAGGGGCAGTTCTAGAAAGCCAAAGAAGTATGTCCTCTATCATAAATGTGGGAAGCTAGGACACTTCATCAAGGGCTGACCTCTCCTAAAGCAAGAACATTTTAAGCACAACTCAGACAAAGCAGACAAGAGGAACCCGGTTCCTGATAAACGCTTCAAGAGAAAGAATGTCGCTGACAATGTATTGAAGCAAGCTCTTGCAGCATGTGGAGACTCCTCCAGCGAGTCTAAAGAAGAGAATGATGGTGGTGATAGTTTAATGATGGCAGTGGAAAGTGAAACAACTGAGTATGACTCAATCTTTGCTGTGATGGCTCAATCAGATGCCGATGAAGATGACGACAATGATAAGGTAAACTTTCTGAATGTTCAGAGAAATCTGAAATCTTACTCTCCTAAAAAACTCATGTCATTAGAAAATGTATTAATTTATGCTTACCATAGTCTTATAAATGATAAGTATGTTCTAACTATGGAACCAGGAGATGCTGAACAAACCAGAGATGACCTGGTAGTTGTTGTAGTCGATTTGAAAGAAACAATAGATAATCTGAAAAATGAAAAGGATGCCTTAGCTGAGAAAATCACTAGCATAGAACACGACAAAGATGATCTAATGGTGGTAGTGGTTGACTTAAAAGAAACAATTGAGTGTGTTAGTAAAGAAAAAGAAGCTTTAATTGAGAAAGTTTCTATCATTGAGCAAGAAAGAGATGATCTTTTAGTGGTGGTAGTAGACTTAAAAGAAACAATAGAGGAACTTAAAATGGAAAGTAGGCCTAAAAATTATAAAAAGGGAAAAGAAGTTGCGAGTGAGACACACATTAAGCTTGAAAATGAGTTAAACTTGGTAAAGACTAGTTTGTGTGCTGAACTTGAGAAAATAGACAGCTTCACACAGAATTAGGAAGAGTGAAAAGTGATCTTGAAAAATCTTTTAAGTGGACCTGGTCCTCTGATGCAATTACTTCCATGTATGTTAACAATGGAGGAAACATGCAGGGAATTGGGTTTCAAAGGAAGAAGACTCCCTAAAACCCTCATAGCAAGTATGTTACTGTACCTGACAATTGGTTGTGTACCTACTGTGGTAACAATGAGCATTCAATGAAAATTGCATGGCCAGAGTTCAGTCTCTTCAGAAAAATAAGATCTTTGCTGAGAGAGTAACTATTTCTAGAGGACCTGGTTCCTCCCATAGAAAACACATGTTACCTGCATGGACTAAAAGAGCACTCATTCATCCCTTTCCTCATTACAAGGGACCCAAACTTGTTTCGGTTCCTAAATCTAACCCTTGATTTTCTTGTGTAGGGAGCAGTGAAAGGAAGCAGTCAAAAGTGGTGCATGGACAGTGGTTGTTCAAAGCACATGACTGAAAATACAATAGATTTTCTTTCACTGAAAGCCCTGCAAGGAGGGAATGTATCCTTTGGAAATTGGAAAAAGGGATACATTCTGGGAGTTGGAAGGATTGGGAAGTCACTCACTCACTCAATTGAGAATGTGTAATATGTCAATGGCCTCAAGTACTGTCTCTTGAGTGTCTCCCAAATATGTGACAAAGGAAACACGGTGGAATTCTTTTCCAAGATATGCACATTCACCAACCTTGTAACTGGTGAAATGGTGTTTGTGGCTAAAAGATACAAAAATATTTATGTTCTGGATTTTGAGTCTTTGCAAAGCGGTGATCTGAGCTGTTTGAGAGCAGTTGATGATGATGCTGAACTGTGGCACAGAAGTCTGGGGCATGCAATCTTCTCTCTACTAAATAAATTGGTTCAAAAGGACTTGTTTCATGGTCTGCCCAAGTCAAGTTTCAAAGAGCACAAAGTGTGTGACGCCTGCTCAAGAGGAAAACATGTTAAATCTTCATTCAAGCCCAAAAGTACTCAGCACCTCAAAATCACTCGATCTTATTCATATGGATCTATGTGGACCAATGAGGGTGCCAACAAGGGAGGAAAAAGGTATATCTTCGTGATAGTGGATGACTACTCCAGGTTCACTTGGACTTTGTTTCTCAGAACCAAGGATGAAACCTTTCAAGTATTTGCGGCCTTTGTGAAGAAGATTCAAGTAAAGATGGGATCAAAAGTGGCTTGCATTAGATCATATCATGTGACATAATTTGATAATGCAAAATTCGATGAATTCTGTAATGAAAATGGCATTACCCACAACTTCTCAGCCCCAAGAACACCATAGCAAAATGGAATTGTGGAAAGAAAAAACAGGATTCTTAAAGATATGGCACGAACAATATTGATTGATAGTTGGATTGCAAAGAATTTTTGGGCAGAAGCTATCAACACGACTTGTTACTTGGTGAACAGATGTATGATTAGTTCTCTTTTGAAAAAAACACCCTATGAGTTTCTAAATGGAAGGAAGCCCAAGCCAACTCACTTGAGGACATTTGGCTGCAAATGTTATGTTCTCAACAATGGAAAGAAAATTTGATGCCAAGAGCGATGAAGGAATCTTCCTGGGTTATTCATCTCAGAGTAAAGCTTACAATGTATACAACAAACGAACCCAGTGTGTTGAGGAGAGTGTACATGTGATCTTTGATGAGTCTCATCCCTCATGTGAAAGGGGCAAGAACGATGATCAAGATGGAGAACCTTTATTGGTTCCAGGTGAAGTTATTGATATGGCAAATGGGAAGGCTAACATGATGATCCATGTCAAGGAGATCAGTGAAGACAATACAACCACTTCCTCATCTGTTGGAGAAGAACCTGGTACTGCAATCACTACATCTGAAGCTGAAAATAGAGTGGTTGATGTAGTTCAAGGTACTCCACTGGTTGTAGACAGAAGCATCCAAGAAACTCAGTCAAGCCTTCCTAGCTCCTCCACAAATGAGACTCAAGTGCCAAACTGGAAGCGAAAGAGCTCACATCCTCTTGACAATATAATCACCCCTCTGGATTCAGGAGTTCAAACCAAATCAAAAGCCAGAAATTCACTTGCCTTCTCAGCATTTCTCTCCCAAATAGAACCCAAAAATATTAAGAAAGCTTTGATGCAGACTGGATCACAACCATGCAAGAGGAGCTGCATCAATTCGATAGAAACAACCGCACTATCATAGGGACCGGGTGGGTATTAGGAACATGCTTGATGAGTTTGCGAATACAACAAGAAACAAGGCAAGTCTTTTAGTTCAAGGCTACAATCGGGAAGAAGGAATTGATTATGATGAGACATTTTCTCCAATTGCTCGAATGGAAGCTATCAGAATTCTCATTGAATTTGTATCTCATATGGAATTCACAATGTTCCAAATAGATGTCAAAAGTGCATTTCTGAATGGCTTCCTCAAAGAAGAAGTCTATGTCAAGCAACCACCAGGATTTGAGTGTCATGAGCATCCTGAATATATGTTCAAGTTGGACAAGGCACTATATGGGTTGAAGCAGGCTCCTCGAGCATGGTATGAAAGGTTGTTAAAGTTTCTTTTAGAAAATGGCTTTGCAAGAGGAAAAATTGACAACACCCTTTTTCTAAAGAAACGAGGGAGGAACCTGCTCATTGTTCAAGTCTATGTCGATGACATCATTTTTGGGCCAATAGCTGATTCTCTGTGTGAAGAGTTTGCAAAACTCATGGGAAGTGAGTTTGAGATGAGCATGATGGGAGAGTTGAATTTCTTCTTGGGAATTCAAGTGAAGCAGTCCACAAAGGGAACATTTATAAGTCAACAAAAGTACATCAATAAGATTCTAAAAAGGTTTGACTTGGAAGCATCAAAAGTGATTGACACTCTCATTGCCACTGCTACACGTCTAGATATGGATGAACCTAGTTCTCCTATAAATTAAACCATGGATAGATGCATCATTGTATCACTCCTGTATCTCACTGCAAGCGGACCAGATTTCGTATTCAGTGTGGGCCTGTGTGCAAGGTTCCAGTCAAATCCTAAAGAATCTCATCTAAAGGCTGCTAAAAGAATTTTGAGATATCTTAAAGGGACACAAGACCTGGTTCTCTACTATCCTTAAGGTTATAACTTTAATCTTATTGGGTATGCTGATGCTGATTATGCAGGTTATCTGGTAGACAGGAAAAACACGTTTGGAATGGCACACTTTCTGGGTTCCTGCCTTATCTCATGGGGTACAAGAAAGCAAAATTCAGTGGCACTCTCAACAGCTGAAGCAGAATATGTTGCTGCTGCTTCTTGTTGTGCTCAACTACTGTGGATCAAACAACAGCTGGAAGATTTTGGAGTACACTTATTGCATATCTCTCTTATGTGACAATACATGTGCACTCAACATGGCCAAAAATCCAGTCCAACACAAGAGGACCAAGCACGTTGATGTGAGACATCACTTCCTCAAATAAAACATTGAAAAAGGGCTTATTTGTATGAAGTTTTGCAGCACAGAAGATCAAATTGTAGACATCTTTACCAAAGCCTTGAGCAGAGAACACTTTGAGAGGAACCGTCTGGCACTGGGGTTAATAAAGCGCAACTAAGGACCTGGTTCCCAACATATGGCTATAAAATTCACGTACAGGTAAATGTAGCTAAAGTGTTTTCTGGCCAAGTCTAACCCACCTCTATACTATTACAGGTAGACACACATGATGATTATAGAAGCAGCTGATGCAATACATAAGCGGTAAAAATGGGTTAAGCTCACTTGCAAGACTTGTCAGGGAACCTGGTTCTCGTGACACAGGTTAGTAGTCTCTTGTTCTCTCATACTCAATTTAAAATAAACAAACACAATGCTACATCATCAGCTTTTCAATTTCTGTATGTCACATCTTTTCGTTCAA
Organism: Nicotiana knightiana; assembly: GCA_005239525.1. Taxonomy (NCBI): domain Eukaryota; kingdom Viridiplantae; phylum Streptophyta; class Magnoliopsida; order Solanales; family Solanaceae; genus Nicotiana; species Nicotiana knightiana. Next base: position 11,949 of record ML422910.1, on the reverse strand, counting down.
ATCATTTCACCTGTTTCTGAACGACTTGTCTCCCCATGTACTTGCCGCCGTTTCAGAACCGGTCCCTCTTTTCCTCATAAATACTTCCATCTCCATCATAACCTTTCACTTCCAAAATTCAAACCTTCTCTTGTCTTCTCTCTTCCCAACTCTCAAAAGCTTTTCCCAGCAAACCGTCATCATAGCTGAAAATCAAACAACCCCAAATATACCCGATGGTAAACCTACTGAGTCCTCACATGTCAAAACTCCATCTATCATTTCCTCTCCCACCACCGTCTCTAGTCCTAACCCTAGACCAGAGTCTCCTCCACACTCCACTCCGCACTCTACCCGTTCAGATTCTGGTCCTCATCCAAGTTGCGAAGAGTCAAACAAGCCTGAGAATGTAAGTGTTCCTCTATCTTCGTCGGAAAAGCAAAGTGAGAAGGGTAATTAGGAAAGTTTGGTTCCGGAATAAAATTAGGGAAATACGTCTTCTACGGTGGAAGTATCTTTGAATGTTTCACCATCGATCAGTCCAAAAACAACTGAGGCAACTGTAGCAAGTTGCGATTCTACAGGTATCTCTACATTCCCTGTTACTATTTCCATGGAACCTCAAGAGAGGGAGGCTATAGAGAATATGCTCTCCACTGCTGCTAAAGGGATGGTTGTTGAGGACTATTCAGGGAAGCCTGAGTCTCAAGGGGAAGAGACTCAGGCCACTCTCAACAATTCAGGGAAGCCTGAGTCTCAGGGGGAAGAGACTCAGCCCACAATAGGGGAAGGAGCACTTATGCCTTTGAAAATATGGCACATGAAGAGACTAATGGGACTCCACATGATGGATCTGATCCCTATCCTGAAGATCCAGGTCAGGAATCATCATCCCAAGTCAGTTTTGACCCTGCTCCTTCTCCTCACTTTGACGCTGATCCTCTGAACATGGTAGTACCTGAGATGAAGTCTAGTGATGAAGAGGACTTAGACGATGTGGTGCTAAGTAGATTTATCAGGGTAAGGAAGCCAGTGGAAACTCCAGAGCCACCTCCCAAGCAACCCACTACCCGGTTGCAGAAAAAGAAAGCTCTAGAGTCTGATATCAAGATAAGCCAGCGGAGTCGAAAGAAGAAGAGATTAGTTAAGGATGGACAGGTTGTGGTAGATAAGGATGTTCCTGTAGTTGCAGTTGATGAGGAAGCTGAAGGGGAACCAAGCTCCTTAACTAAGATGCCCTTGAGGCAGAAGCACATACTCTCTCAATCTAACAAGCACACTTCTCCAAGTGCTGAGAGTCCTTCTAAGAGTGTTGATGGTACCTCTAGTGAAAAGTTGGTAAAAATTTCTAGTGAAAATCTAGTGAAAGTCAGTGACAAACCTAGTGAAAGTCAGTGAAAACCCGGTTCCTCCAAGAAGACAAAAATTGGTGGAGTTTCTGGAAAGGAAAGGCTGAGATACCAAAAAGTGTTATGGGGCCTGTTGATACCCAATTTTTCCCTATGATATTTTCAAAATTGCATATATACCTTCAAAACTATGCATTAGCATCAATTAATATTTTTCCATAATTTCTGCATTTTAAGGTTTTTAATTAACTTATCCCAGTATTTTATTTATATAAATAATTACGAACTGCATTACAAATGACTTTATAACAATTTCATGATTTAATTTTGCTATTTATATTAAGCTTAAATTACTTCACAAATAGCCACATTTACAGTTCTTAGGTTATAATTGCAATAACTTTGCAATTATAACCCATGCATTATTACATTATTTTACCAGAAAATGGCTTGTCATATTTTTAAAATATTGAGTAATTGTTCTAAAATATTTCTGTGCATGAAAATGATTTTTATAATCCGTTAATTATTTTTATAAATTACTTTTGTCAACTAATTGGGTATTTAACAAATAGCCTCTTAATTCCTTTAATTTTTCGGACCTAACCACTGCACATCAACCCAAACCCCTTAATACACCAGCCCACTTCACCCCTAAGCCTAATCTATACCTGCCCGACCCAATAACCCCGTTTAATCATGACCGTGATCCTTTAGATCAACGGTCCACAACATTACTTGCCTTTTTAATTCAACACCCAAACCCTAACCGTCCTCACTCTTTCGTTTTCGACGTCTTTGTTTTCCCTAACCTCTCTATTCTCTCTCAACCCCCCCTCCCCCCAACCCTAATCACCGTCACCAGCGAGAAGCTCCCATCTATGGAGTTTCCATGCATTATCCGACCATTGCCGGCCTTCTATACCTCCTGTCTTTTTGATTGCATGGATCCTTAGAAGAATCTCATGGAGATTCAACCTAGTTCTTGCCTGAAACTTGTTTACTGGCCCGTCTAGGGCCATTCTCGTTTGTGAGTACAGATTTCCTCTTATTTTTAGTTTGAATCTATGAGTTTTTGACCGAGTCTCTTTCGTCTCTATTGTTTTTGGAAACCCTAGTTTCACTACTATTCGAATATGTTAAGATCTTTGTAGATGTGAAGTGATTAGAGTATTATCGGGTGTTTTCCCTTGAAAAAACTTTTGTTTTATTTAACTGCTTGGATTTTATTCACTCTTTCTGAAATTAGGGTTCGTCCCAGACCTTTCTTCAAAGGTTTTTCTAACTTTTTAGTTTTTAAACTAATTGTTCTTCACTATCTTGACTGATTCTCGTGTATATGGTTAAACCCTAAATGTTTTTGTTTGTGACAGTGATTCATTCAAATTTTTCCCGTTATTATATTTATTTCCGTGAACCAGTCATATTAGTCGATTCTATCTAGGGACTTGGACGATTTTTCCTGGTAAAATAAGTATTATGTGGGGTTTTTACTTGATTGATTTCTATTAGGGTTTGAACAATCTCTCTTGTTAAAATTAGTATTCTTTGAGATTTCTACTGATTGATTCCTATTAGGGATTCGAATGGCTGTCCTGTTAAAATCCGTATTTGCTGGGATTTTTACTTGTTTCCTTATTTGTGACCTTGATTGATTATACTTGCCTTAATTAGATTATCAGTATAGTTTGGGTATTTGACTGATTCCCTATATGGTATGATTCTGATTTGCTGCCTTAATTGAACCCTAATTCTGGCCATTACTTGACTCTCCCCAATTTAAGGGGTATTTTTCGAATTTCTCTACAAGAATTGATTCCATAATTGGCTGATTAATTTTAATTAATTGAACTGTGATTTCCTTTACCATATCTATTTTACCCCCTAAGTACTATAGATACACTATCATTCTGACTCTTCAAAAAACGAACAATAGTTCAAAAACACACTCACACACTTTGCTCTCATTTCTCTGCTACTTGTGTTCATTGTACTGTCTAGCTGGCTGAAAGCCAAGGCTAGATCACTAAATCCTGCATATTTTCACCTTCTATTTTTGCTTCCTTTAACCAGTATGTTCCTATTCCTAATGCCATTTATTATACTGTGAAGCGTGAACCTATGTGCTCTCTCATATGTTACTTTACTTTTTGTTGAATCCATGCCTCTTCTGTATTTCACTTAGCATGTCTACTTCTGTGTTTAACTCTGTATCTTTCCTGTTTATTTCTTTAATCAACATGTCTATTTCTGTGTTTAAGTTTCAATCCTTTCCTGTTTATTGCTTTAATTAGCATGTCTATTTCTGTGTTTAAGCTTCAAACCAGCATGCTTACTTAGGCATGTAGACTCTTATCCTTCCTGTCCATTGACCTCAACTAGTATAACCACTTTTGTGCAATTAAATCCCTATCCTCTCTCTGAACTGTTAGCATGACCACCCCTCAATTTAAGTTCTATGTTCTTCCTGTCTACTGCTTTAAGTCATTATGATTACTTTTGCTATGTGCTCTGGCTCTTTAAACTTATGTGCTTACTGTCTATTGCTTGTAATTAGCATCACTAGATCCTATTGAGTGCTATGGAAGTTGGCAGTCATAATATGTCAATTTTCCTGGTGTTGATCAGCATGTTTTTGTTTTTGACTGGTTTCATGTGTCCTTGGTTAAGGATTTCTATGTTCCTAACCCCCACTACCCTTTGTTTGTGTAGTTTTTTGATCTTAGCATGCTATGCATCCACCTAGTATTAACTAATGAATTAAGCTAAATATGGGCAATATGAATCTTTGCTTTAAAACTTTGTGACTATGTCTGCTATTTGCTTGCTGAAGCCTTTGTTTTCAGAATGCTTCTAAACTGTTTTCACTTCCAAATTATTTTCGCTTCTGAACTGTTTTCTTCGAACTATTTCTACTCTCTAAACACTACCTTTTCACTCCTACTCTTAGAATTATCTAGGCTCCTGCCCCTCCAGTGTGAGCACTATACTTCCTAGGAGTCCATGAGACTTCTCCGAACTCTGACACACTGGGGCTGGCTCTTCCACACTGCACAAATTTTTTTCTTTAAAGGAGTCTTGGTGTGAGTATTGCCCGAGGTCCCTGAGGCCCTTGGGAACTTTGATGCACCAGGATACTCCCTTGGATACTATGAGATATTGGTACCTTGAACTGTTTGAAGGCCTGGTACTTCTAGGTTAACTTTGGGCCTATTTAGGCTCCCTATAGCATAGATTTTATTTATTGTGTAATGGTTTGTAATAATGATCCTTGTAAACAGATATTTGGGGATATTAGTAAAAGGGTATGGATTCTCATATAATTTTTGTGGGGGCAGTTGGGTAGAAATCATGCTCTTAGGATTACTATGACTATTTTCTTGCATTAGGAATCATGCTCTTAGGATCATTTGTGCATTAGAGAACATGTTCATAGGCATCATGTCATTTGTTCTAAAACTTCTACTTTTCTAAAAGATGCTGCATACATCAAGCCTGCTTAGAAATCCTGTCACTAGGTTGTTATTAATTCTGCATAATAATCATGTTCATAAAGTTCTCCTTTGTGCATTAGAAAATATGTTTTAGGACTTTTATTGCACTCGCCTCAATACTACGCCTATGTCTAGATAGTATAAAAAGCAGTCCCAATACCTAGATATCATGCTTATAGAGATAAATGTATAAAATCAGTTCTGTAATATTCAGCACCTAGACATCATGCCTATAGAACATCATCAACTCAAACTGCCTGTTTAAAATCGCTTGTTAGTATTAAGATTCTGATTAACATTTAGATACCATGTTTATAGGACATCTCGAATCCACGCCTAGGCAAGCCTGTAGGATAATTGAAATCTTACAAACGATAAAACTGTGCTTTGTTTAATTATTTGTGAACTGCCCACACTCAGCAAGTCCTAAAATCAGTAGGTTTCTATCGCTTCGTCTTAACACTGCATAATCTCTGCTTGTCATTCTCACCTAGATATCCTGTTCTAGGACCTTTCTGAAACATCTGAAATCCTGTTGTTTGAGACGTGCAAATTAGCTGTTTATTTGTGGAGGTAAACATGAGCTCCTTAATTGTTCTTTTACTTGACAGTCCTATATGTTCTTTGTTGTCGCTTAGATTTTCTCCTTTAAACACCTTAGGAGAGTCTCGAACTGCCTAAATCAAAGGTCCTAAACAACTCCAGGGCCATAAGGAAGGGATGGGTAATGCACACATAGAGTTCGTTTAATTAAAACCGCTTATAACCACTAAGGGGAGGGTAATTGGGTAGTAAAGGATATGATGACCTGTGCGCTGATGCCACGTGTAGCCCCTCTAGTTGAGGAAGGTTTACCGGAAATTGCACAGATGTGATCCTATAGGCTAATAAACCTAGGAACTCTCTTATTCTTGTTTTTAATAATCTCTATGTGCTTAAATTTTTTTATTTGCTTAATGACTAATTCAAAAATGAGTTTGGTCGGGACCCACCGTTGTGGACCTCGAGGGGTGACTAACACCTTCCCCTCAAGGTAATTTCAAGACCTTACCCAATCTCTGGTAACGCAAATCGGTTTATATGAGTTACTTGCATTAGGTGCCCTAACGCACCTTAGATCCGTTAGGTGGTGACTCTTCAATTTCCATACCCCTTTCCCAAAAGGAAACGAGTTGTCCCAAAGCATGTCGAAACCCGATTTCGAGAGAAGGGGGGAGGGGGCGACGACATGGCGACTCTGCTGGGGACTTTAGGCTTTTACCATAACAAACTTGTTTTTTGTAAATTAGTCTTAAGCATGCTTCTTTTTTGTTAATACATGCGCACCCTTTCCCTTTCTTCTCATGTGAATTTAATTGCCCGTTTTGAGCATTTATGATTTCCTTTACTGCAGAAACTGACTTATTTCTTTGTTTTTCTTTCTTAAACGTCTTTCAATTATTAAATACTGAAATTTATTATTTTTATAATGTGCAAATACGTGACAAAATACTATTATTGCTGCATAAATCATGCTCAACATCATATTCCATTCGTGCGTAATCAATCCTATAGCAACTCTTGATGAGTGGTTGCTATCTTCCTATATATCACCCTTTAAATTCGGAAAGGCTTATTTGCGGTAAAACTAGTCGATCAGCGGTGCAATCGACGGTTTCGTGCCTTCCCCCCTCAAGTTGTCCACTTGAGGGTGCCAGTCTAGACCCTCATAGCAACCTTACTCTGATTATAACTGTACATGCATCATGGTCAAACCTAGTCGGGTTAATATGTTTTCCACATAATAACCCTTCAAGACAAACCTTATCCAAAAGTCCACCAGGATTTTCATAATCCCAACGGACGTAACCACGTTTTGTTCATTAATTTTGGAGAACTAAATGACAATATGCTAATCATGGATATATAAATAGTCAAATCTGGAGGGGGAAAGAGTCTAACCTTATTTGTTTTGCAGAAAATGAGGCACGAGGTCCACATGTTCGGCATGGTCCGTAGTGTACCACCACTGCTACTAGATTGGTGGGGTGATCTTTCCTCAAGTGACAAAAAACATGTGAAGAAGGTACTGGGAAATTTTCCTTTTCTGTTAGACATCCAACCAAATAACATGTTGATAGAAGCTGCAACCATGTTCTTGGATCATGAAAGATCAGTGTTTCGCTTCGGAGATATAGAAATGGCCCCGCTCCTAGAAGAGATCGAGGGATTTGGTGGGCTACCTTGGGACAGCCCTGGGCTATTGGTACCGGAATATCACACTAGTAGGGGATTTCTAAAAATGATGGGTCTGAAAAAGAATGCCGATTTTGAGTGCTTAAAGAAATCTTATATACCATTTGACTACTTGTATGAGAGATATGGTCATAGCAAGTCCTGCCGTATTTTCCATGATGATTTTTCCATCACTTCCTTGGGTCATATTCACCGCAGGGTTTTCATGTTCATTATTTGCTTCTTGGGTATGATACTATTCCCATGAAAGGGGAAAGAATTCACACTAGACTGGCTACGGTCACCAAGAATCTAATGGAAGGAATCGAGGGACATACATACAAAATAGTCCCTATGATTATAGCTGATATCTACCGGGCCTTGGACCATTGCCAGAAAGGGTCCATACATTTCGAGGGCTGCAATTTGCTGCTACAGTTGTGGTTAATGGAGCATCTCCAAAAGGGTCAATATTGCCAAGAGTTTCCACGAAGGGCGTGGAATTACCATATTGCCTTCCATCACCCTAAACGGATGACTTACATTTCGGACATGTTTTCTCAACCAGAGAGTGCAAAGGAATGGGTGGGGTTCTTCGACAATTTGACCGAGGATCAGGTTTAGTGGATGTTTGAATGGTTCCCTACTGACGAGTTCATCATCAGGTCAAGGGATGCTCCTTACTTAGTGTTGATCGGTTTAAGGGGGATATACCCTTATGTTCCCATCAGGGTTATGAGGCAGGCATGCAGGAAGCAGATCATACCGCGGGTCGCAAAGATAAGTCATTTCCGGGCAGATTTTCAGGATGATGACATCCCTCACAAGTGTCAAGCTCAATATGTGGCACTCAAAGATTATTATGGAGAAGGAAACCATTGAGCCAGAAAGGTATCATGCGGGACATGAACCCTTTTACCCGACATGGTTGGAGGATAACTTAGCTGGGAAAGTTGAGCCAAGAATTGGTCGAGGAAACATGGTCATAGATAAAGATGCAGAAACCCAAGTAAAATACAACAAGTTGCGCAAGAGGGTTCATGACTCCGAGGCCGAACATCAGGAGAGACACGAGACAGACAAAAGATTAATCAAGGAATGGAGGGAAATGGCTATCATCTCTAATGAAAAGGTAGAATATCTGGAGCAAGACTTGATGGAGCTGGGGGAAAAGACAAGGAAAAGAATCGCCGACTGCCAGAATGCCAAGGGAAGCAAATGAGGACATCTAGCGAGGGTATACCTGTTGTTGGTCATGCGCGAACTGGGGGAATTGATTGATGGAGTCAGAAAGATCAAGCCTGGGGAAGGTCCTTCTGGGACCAAGTAGATTAGATTTATTTGCTTTTCCAAATGTAATAAGGCCAAGTTCCAGTAGTGACTTATCTTTTATTATCTTAGTGTCGTTTTGGGATTCGTCTATTTTTTATATATTAATGAAATGAGGCATTTATTGGCATCTAAATTCTCCAAAACAACTTGTCGCTAGGCCTACCTCGGGCATAACGGGGCTCCCAAAATAGGACATGAATTTAAATTCCGCAATATGTGTTTAAATATTGCAAATATTCTTTTCAGAACTCTTACTGACTTGGCTACCTTTTGTTTTTCTTTCTTTCTTTTGATTATTGCCATTCCCCAAAGGTTGGTTCGTGCATACTGGCATCATCAGCTTACCTTACTAGATCCAGGGCCCTCCACCTTCTCCTCCTCCAAGTCCAAGTCCACCAAAAGGCAAAGGGAAACCAAAGATGGATAACAACACACATGTTGAACATGCAAAAGCTTCTGATGGCCGAGGTACTCAGGCCCCAAATGATGTGGTATCATGACGAGCAAAAAATACTAGAACTCCAGGGTGAGCTCAAGCAGGTCCGGAGCTTAGCAAATCTATCCCTCACATTCAATATCCCAGATGTCAGCCATTCAAGCACTCAGAACCCCGCACCACCGCAAAACACACCCAACAAGCACCTACAAAATCCTCCCGCACCTCACCATTACGCAACCCCACCACAGAATCAAACTATCCCTCCACAATATCAGCAAAACACCTACCATACTCCATAAAATACCCCACAAATCATTCTCAAACCCCAGAATTCCACCAATGATCACCATTATACCCAAACTCTCGGTCACTAAAACAACCCTATATACGTGGAAACCCTACCTCACTCCACTCAGCCCGTATCCTATACACCCGAATCCATTGAGAAGGACCTGCTCATTAAAAACCTAGTTGAAGAGCTCAAGAAGTTGACAAGTCGGGTTCAAGGCGTCGAAGGAGGCAAAATGATAGAAGGTCTGAACTATGAAGACCTATGCATACAGCCAGATGTAGATATGCCGGAGAATTACAAACCTCCCAAGTTTGAACTGTTTGACGGAATAGGTGATCCTAGGGTTCATCTGAGGACTTATTATGACAAGCTTGTAGGGGTCGGAAAAGATGAAAGGATCTGAATGAAGCTTTTCATGAGGAGTCTTACAGGAGATGCTTTATCCTATTACATAAGCCAGGATCCTAAGATGTGGGCCAACTGGGTGAGTATGGCGTCTGACTTCATGGACAAATTCAGGTTTAACACATAGAATGCGCCGGATGCCTTCTACATTCAGAACTTAAAGAAGAAGCCCACTGATACCTTCTGCGAATATGCCACTCGTTGGAGGTCAGAAGAAACCAAAGTCAAGCCGACATTGGACGAGGGACAGATGAACAAGTTCTTCATCTGAGCACAGTTTTTGTAGTACTATGAAAGATTGATGGTTATTGAAAACCATAAGTTCTCCGATATCATCAAACTCAGAGAAAGGATTAAAGAGGGAATTAAAAGCGGTATGGTGACAAACTTTGAGGCATTGCAGGACACAAATAAAGCATTGCAGTCAGAGGGTATATCGAGGAAGAAATATGCGGGAACAGTAATGGTCGCCCAAGGATCCAAAACTCCACTTGTATATCAAACCTCCCTACTTACATACCAAGCACCTCCACTCATATATCAACCATCACCTCTCAGATATTCCCAACCAGCCACTGCTTATCACACATATAGTTCCCAACCCTCTCACTTTCAGTCACCTCCAACTCGTCCAAACTACCCAAGACCTCGGCCTAACTTTGACCGCGAACCACTTAAAAAATACACTGCCATTGCCGAACCCATTGACCAGCTGTATGAAATGCTGAAGGCTGCTGGTTACGTTACTCTTATCTCTGTTGTGACCATGGAGAATTCATCCCAACGGGTCAACCCAAGTAAGACCTGTGCATATCATTCTGGCATGAAAGGGCACACCATTGACGAGTGCCGAACACTGAAGGATAAGATCCAGGACTTGATTGATAATAAGGTCATTCAGGCCAAAGAAACTATACCTAATGTACGCAACAACCCCCTTCCAGATCATAGGGTTGAAGGTATCAATGTGATAGAGATCGATGAGGAATGGGATCCCGAGGGATCAATTGGACTTATCAAAGAGGGTGACAATACTAAGAAACCCGCAGTCACTCTCAATCCTATTATAGTACAAATACAGCCGCCAGTGGAGGTTGAGGTAGCTGCATCAGTTCCATTTGAAGTTGAGATAGCACCCCCCGCAGCTGCGCCTGTTCCATTCAAAGTGGAAGTATCCACACCTTTTACAGTGACAGTGTCAACCACACCACCTTTCGACACCAAGACTGTACCCTAGGATTATGTGGCCGAAGCTAGAAGAAAAGGAAAGACCAAAATAGAAGAATCCAGTGTTGCGCAAGGAATGACCAGAACAGGAAGATTCTATACACTAGAGAATCTGGGAGAACCCAGTAAGCAGGCTTCTAACAGACCGCCCGTTATTAAAATAGGCGGAATGACCTTTGGAGGAAAGTGAGCTCTACCAACTGAGTTATATCCCCCCGAGCCAAGTGGAGCATGCATGTGCAAGTAGGGAGTATTCAGTCACCGATCATTTGAACAAGACTCTTGCTCAGATATCTATCCTGTCACTGCTACAGAATTCAGAAGCGAACATAAATGCTCTCTTAAAGTTGTTAAGTGAGGCATATGTACCTAAAAAAATCACTGGAGGGGACATGGCCAATATGGTGGGACAGGTGCTGGAAAGTCACAAAACCACTTTCCACGAGGACGAGCTGCCACCCGAGGGTTTGAATCATAACAGGGCACTGCACGTTACCATACAATGTGCGGACAATTTCATTACTAGAGTTATGATAGATGGGGGATCCAGTCTCAATATTTGTCCATTGACAACACTGAAGAGGTTGGGCAAAGGCCTGTATGAAATACGAGAAGGGAATATGAATGTGAAGGCATTTGACGAGTCTTAGAGAGATACCATTAGAGAGATAAATCTTTGTCTATAGATGGGGCCTACATGGTTTGATGTCGAGTTCCATGTGCTGGATATATCTGCATCATACAATCTGTTGTTGGGACGACCTAGGATACATGCCACTGGGGCTGTAGCGTCAACTTTGCATCAGACAGTGAAGTTCGAGTGGAACCACCAAGAAGTAATTATCCATGGATACGGGAGAAACCCTATTTACACCCGTCAGACCATCCTAGTGGATGAAAATAGAAGAAAGCTAGGCGGAGAGACTTATCATCATATCGAGAGGGTCAACGCGATCGAGAAGGTTAAGTGGTGGAGTAGCAAGATAGAAAGTATACTAGCATGAAGAGGATATGAACCCGACAAGGATCTTGGAAAAAATCTTCAGGGTATCTCAAAACCAATACAGCTAAAGTACAATGGTACCACTTTTGGGCTAGGATATCAATACACCTGGCAAAAGTATCAAGACTGGTTACCACCATGGCGTGGTACATACTATCTGATGCGTGGCTAGAATTCATGATTTTAAGCATTATATACCTTGCATTTTATGTGCT
>ML422908.1:0-76267 GCA_005239525.1 Nicotiana knightiana | reverse complement strand
CCAGGCGTTAGGGTCCAAACGCCAGCCCTAGCCTGGCGTTAGCCAGGCGTTGGAGTCCAAACGTCAGCCCTAACCTGGCGTTAGCCTCATAACGCCATGCCCCTATTTCGGTCAATTCCGAGTTTTGACAAGTTTAAGTGTTTCCCGGTTGGAATAGAAGTCTCCTACACGTTTAAGGTTTGTCCTAAACATATAAATAGACTCCAAAAACACAACTTAATGAGGATTGGAAGGCACACGAAGGATTTGAAGAGAGAAAACCATTGAAGTGACAAAACATTGATTTCTACATCTTTTATTCATTACTTTATAGTTCAATTATGCAATTTATTTTGGGTTTGATTTGTATGAAATGTTTAGCTAACTTCTTTAATCTAGGGTTTTGGTAGAACCCGTTGGGAATGAATTTATTGCGATATTAATATATTTTGGTTGATTATTCTCTATTTGTTCAATTACGTTCTTACTGTAGTTGATTGAAAGGGCCCTCAATTAGTTGTTCCTATTTATTATGTATCTACTTGAGAGAGAGCGCATATTTAGGTAGTTGTTTGAACAACACCACTCNGAAAGTCATAACCGAGGGTTTAGAGGTTGGATTAGAGATAACGATACCTCGGGTGCAATCTAAAGTGAACTGTAATGCAATCTAGCTAGCGTAACTTGAGAGAGTGCGTCTAGTAAATTATCATAATTACTTGAGAGAGATTTGTGATAGATAGAGCGTTCATGATTGATAGAGATGATTAATTAAACTATAAGAAATATCCGAGGAAGAATTCACCAACGGGGGAAACCATAACCTTAGACCTTTATTATCATTGTTTACACTATATTGTTAGTTAATTGCTAATTTATTATTTTGTTATTAGATTTAGTAAACATCACCACTTGATATTCAAAAGTCTTGAGAAAATTGATTAAGTAAAAGTTTAGTATTTTAAAGACTTAATTGATACGTAAATTCCCTGTGGGATCGACTCTGGGCGTAATACCCTGGATTATATTTGCAGCGCCCGCTTAGTCTTCTACAAGACATAGTTGAGCATGATCAGTGGTGAAGGTAATGATGTCGGTAATCCCCTCGCAAATTCTTTCAAAGCTTGGCTCACATACTCTGCAATCATTTGCTTTACTCGATCTTGTTCCACCGTTTGATCATTATTATCATTGTTGTTATTGGATCTTTCTGGGGATTGTTCCCTTGAACCACGCGGAGTTCTTGAAGGAGATGGAATTGGGTTCCATTGCTTTGCTGGTTGTTGTCGTTGGAGTTTGACATAGTTCAGAGGATTATTCTTGAAAAGCCAACGAATATTATCAGATTCCCGGTAGCGGAACCAATTTTTTAACCAAAGAATTGGATTCTTTGCCCAAAGCTATTTTAAGAAGAACACGGGTTTCTGATAACCAAAGAATAAGATTATAATAGTAGGCAAACATGTAAATGGAAAGCAGTAAGATGCACAGAAAGTAAGTATATTGCAATAGTAGTTTGTGATGATCCCTTTACAGGTTATATTTTACTCCCTTATGTAGGGAATTTCCTAATATAACGTCTGCCTTTTTCAGTGATCGAGCATTAATGACTAATAATGACTTCAATGTAATGTTACAATGAATCAAATGTAACTGTTGAGTGAATGTTGTGTAACGTATGGATCTCTAATTTGAAGATCTCTGAATCTGCCCTTTATTCTGTCCAAATACACTTTTGGCCGTGTCTCTTCATCGTCTAAATTAGGTTGAAACTTCCGTAGCTTAATAACCCATGGATGTGATTTGTCGTGCCTCTTTGCCTCGTACCTATTCTTAGAGTCCCGTCCAACTGTCGTGTCTTTATTGCTCCATGTAGACTACTGAGTCATCAAGATTTATTACACGTGTGAAGCTCTTTTTTTACCAATACAGTCGCTCCCCCTTTTTCCCCAAGTGCTCCTTTCGGGGGTCGGTTGAAAGGGTTTATGAAATTGGTTGAGACAACTCGTTCCTTTTGGGAAAGGGGTTTGCATATTTTGAAGAGTCGCCACCTAACGATTTTAACGGTGCATTAGGGAACCTAAGGGGTTCAATTACAACTACGTTACTAACCTGAGATTGGGTAAGGGCTTGAAATTATCCTAAGGGGAAGGTGTTAGGCACCCCTCAGGATCCACAAGTGTGGTTCTCAGCCAAATGGTTTCTGTGAATTTGTACGACTTAGCAAACAAACAAATAAAGGCTCAGATAAGAGGGGATTTAAGTCTTAAGCATGCAGATGCTTGAAAATAGTAAAGAAGATTAGATTTTGAAAGGATTATGATATAAGCATATAAAAGGTATCCTAGGTTTATAATAATATGGATCACATCAATGCAATACCCGGTAATCACTCCTCAAAGAAGGGCTACATGTGGTATTAGCGCACCGGTAATCATATCCATATTCTACCCTTTCCCACCCCATGAAAGTAACTAAATCGAGTATTGGTCTCAACCTCTATTGCATGTTGCCCATCCCTTCCTATCAGTCCCGTAGGAAATTAGGACTCCTATACTAAAGGAGGTGCTGGGATGACCCTCAAATTTTAAAGGTTAAAATGCTAAGGCGACATATAATAAACAAGTAGGACTGCAGATAAAGGGAAAGCATGGAAAGCAAATAAAGGCTCAAGTATTCCTCCACACACAGTACACATAAACAGCATGTCTCATAAAGAACTAAGGTCCATATTAATTCAAAATCCTAAAGCACGGTATCTAGGAAAAAATGTTAAAGAAATAGGCCTTTTGTTTCATAACTCAGCGAGGAAGTCCTAATCAGTCTTGCCTACTGATTTTAGCATGCTGACAGTTGAACACTAATCACAAAAGACAGTTTTGGTTTTGTTTCTTTATGGCTGATTACCTAAGACTCGCCTAGGCGTGTAGTAGTTCTGATGCATATGTGGTTGCTAAAACAGGATCTCTAAATGCGCATAGAATCACATCATTATGCACAGTTTCAGGAATAACATAGGTGACAGATTTTAATCGTTGTTTACCTAGAACAGGATCTCTACGTGTATAGAATGATGAGACATGATTGCAGTTAACATTATTTATCCTAGGACAGGACTTCTAAATGAAGCTTCAGGACATGTTTACATGGACAGAATCACGTAATAGCAGTTTACTTAATTGTTTGTCCTATAGGCAGGATCTCTAAGTGAGGACAAAGACTGATGACATGCTAAAAGGAAAAACAGTATATATGAGCCTTAGTAGCATCATATCTAATGCATGGACACATGAACCTACACAGGATCTCTGTTGCACAGATAGGGAATAAAAACCTAAGCATGGTTTCTGCCCCTTGTAATAGCTAGCCATGCATAGTTACCCCTCCTGTTTCACTATCCATCCCCATAAGTTGTTTACAAATTTTTACAACCCAGGAATTATGAATTACATAACCAAATAGAAAAATATAAGAATTTATTCTATAGGGAGCCTTCACTCAGGCCCAAATCCTCCAAACCTTATGCCACATGGTATTCATAGACTTTTTTTAGTCCAGGTGTGTCAAAGTTCCCTAAGGACCTCAAGGGCTCTCGGACAATGCTCACACCCAGACTTGGCAACCAAGAGTTGAACATGTTCAGTGTGGAAGTACCAGCCTCAGTGAGTCAGAGTTCAGAGGGAGATCAAGGTCCCAAAGCAGTGCTCACACTGAGGGGGCAGAACATAAAGGTCTAGGAATCAAGTGAAGTGCACGAGATAGATTTTTAGTAGAAAAAAGTGTTAAAAGAGGGCTTGTTTGAAATGGTTTTAAAAATAAGAGGGAGTTAATCATTAAAACAAATTTGAGAAGAGTAAAGCATCTCAAACATGGAGCCAAACAGATTCAGTAACACTAACAAAAGCAAAATAGGTTCAGCATGCAAATCTTCACACAGGGCAATGGGGATTGGGATACATAGAGCACATAACATGGTGAACACAAACTAGGCAGAAGCCTTGCAATTGGTTATAGGTAGTGGGACACAAACTTATGAATACTAGTTAGACATAGTCATACAGTCAGAGATACTTAGAGTATGGGATCAATCATGGTTGAAAACCAATCACAGAATCAGATTAGAGGGAGTGTTGGAGGGGGTAGGACATAATTACACATAGGTTTAAAAAACACATGTTAATTAACATACAAGGCAATTATAGTATCCTAGGGATTGCAGGCTGAGGCTATAAGGGAGGAGATACCCAGAACCAAACAACATAATATGTGAAACTAGTTGCAAGTAGGACAACATAACCATAAATAAAAGGAAACCAGAAGCAGGATGCATCGTAATAACTAGAGAAACATGTTGTTTTGGAGACTTTAAATATAAACTGGAAACATACCAGTTGAAGACAGCAAATACGAAATAAGAAGAAAGTAGAATATCTAGTCTTGACTTCCAGCCGACTAGCAATAGCAAACAATCAAGAGAAGAATAGTGGATTGTGTGTGTGTGTGAGCCAGAGAGAATAGAACAAGGTCTGTCCTTTATGCTAATGAGAGTAGAGGCATTTATAGTCTTAAACAGGCTAGATAAATAAGGTAAGAAACAATAATTTAGTAGAGTTTTAGGAAGAACCTCAATCAGAATCAATTAAAGAACTGGACTCCCTTTAATTAGGAAGTCGTGGTTCAAACGGATGCAAGTCATATTAAACAAGGAAAGGAATCAATCACAAGACTGATTTTACCATAGTAAAAGCATGTGGCATGTAATAAGGACTGGATATAGAATATTTCAAATGAGGAAAGTATATGTCAAGTAATTAACAACATGTTTGTGCACATAAATAAGGTGGAGTACAATTTTAATTCCGAAAAATTGGTTCAGAGAATTACGCATGAGATTGAAAAATTACAAGGTTCAATACTAACTAAGGAAGTCATCACACAATCAAGGAAATAATTCAAAATCAGTGGAGAGATATAAGGAGAATACACGGAGTCACAGATTCGAGGAAGATATTACAGCTTTACGAGAAATGCTCAGAACAAATAATCAGACTTACTAGTCGATAAATAACATGTGTTGAACAAAAGTGAGAGAAACCCTAAGCAAGTAGCTAAAAGAGCAGTAAAGATTCATAAAATCTTAGCAACAAATCATGGCAAGAAGCATAGAACACATAAGGCATTCGTAAAAATCCAGAAAGTTCATGCAAACAACATTGCAAACAGTTTCAAACCTTCAAATCGAACCTAGAAGTATTAGGGTTTCTTAACTAAAATGGCTCAAACAAAAGAAAGGACTCAACTAACGTTTAAACTTGCTAAAAAATCAAAAAGTAATTGTTGAAAATCCAAAGAAATCGTTTTGCAAAAACGGTTTTGAAACCCTAGTCTGAAAAATGAGGAAATCGTTCAAGAGATGGGAGATTCTTTAAAGAAAACATAGGAAAACCTCATAGTATGCATAGATCTATTACAGATCTAAAAGAATCAGAAGATTCAGAAGTTAGGGTTTAAAGGGTGAACCCAGAGATGAAGATACTAGCCTAGAATCCCATAGGTTTGGGCCAAAGATGGAAAGATCTTACTCATAATCGAGCCCTGGAGGCCTGAAGCAAGAAGGAACAGACCATAGGTGTGAGAAGGCTGGTCCTCGTCCTTTGAGGACCTTAGGGATAGCATTACCTGCGTGAAGGAACCATAGGAGGTAGGAGGATGATGGGGGCTTCATAGTCTCCGGCAAAGAGACAGTCGGAGAAGACGAAGAGGTTCATCGGAGCCATAGGGACAGGAAGTCTCTAGAAGAGACTTAGAGAGATAGAGAGAGAGTAGAGAGATGAGAGACCAGTGAGAAATGAGAGGGGTCGGGGAGGTTAGTCTAGGTTAATTAAGGAAGGGGTGTTTTTGGGTCGTTGATCAAGATTGATCAACGGCCAGGATTCACTCAAATGTTGGGTCAGGTAGATTTAGGTTTGGGCTTGGGTATTGGGTTATGTAATTGGGCTGATTTCAATTGGGTTGGGGTTAAATTAAATTAGTCTATAATTTAAATAGGAAAGGGCTAATTTTTAAATACCCGATTAAATATATAAATAATTAATAAAAAAATAGCTAATAATTACATAAAATTAAATTAATGCTAAATAGAGGAAATTAAGGTAATTAATTAATATAAAAAATATAAAATGAATAATTATTAATTTAAATGGTATAAAATGTACAATTAGGCCATAGTTGCAAAATTATTGTAATTATGGTCAAATAATGCAAAGTTGGCTAATTTGTGAAATAATTAAATACTAATAAGATCAAAAAATGATATATTGAGCTGGGAAATATTTTGAAATTATTTATAATACAATTTATGAATAATTATTGAATATAAAAATACTGAATAAATTGGAAAAGAATTAAATAAAAATATGAAAAATTATAAAAAAAATACCAGTTATGATAAAGAGTGATTTTGAAGGTATATATGCAAATTTTAAAATAGTTTAAGGAAAAATTAGGTATCAACAACAATAATTAAGGACAATAAGGGAGGGGATGGTACATGAACCTAAATTTATTATCCTAAACTCAGAAAGCATACTAAAGAGAAGTTTAGATTTAAACAGATAGGGAAACACTAAACTAATCAGCATTCAATGGCAAATTGGAATCAAACGACTGAGGAAAAACACAGACACCCTAACAATAATTAAGTCATACAAAATTCAAACAACAAACCTATTGTAACGACCCGACCGATCGTTTTATGCTCTAGCGCATCGTTCACCAGTTTGAAGTCGTGAGAAGCTTCGTTTTAGGTATTATGACCCGTGGGCGTGGTCGGAATTGAATTCCAGGAAGTTAGAATTGATTTGGAAAGGAAATTCTCATTTCAGAAGCCTTAAGTTGGAGAAATCAACTAAGATTGGAATTTTGAGTAAACGATCTCCGAATCAGGATTTGAAGGTTCCAGCAGGTTCATATGATAATTGCGAACTTGGGTGTATGTCTGGATCAGGTTTTGTATAATTCGGGAGCGTTTCGACGTATATTATGGAAGTTAGCAGTTTAGAAGGATTTCATGAATTTGGGGTTAAAGTGCATACCAGTGAGGTTGACATCCGTTTTGGATTCCGAGTCTAGGAATAGCTCTTTATGGTGATTCTGGAATTGGGAGCGCGATCGGAAGTGAATTTGGATGTCCGTAGGTCATTTTGGAGTTAGTTGGCTAAAGTTAGAATTTGAAGGTTTTTGGGAAATCTGATCGAAAGTGGAAGTTTTGATATCATAGTCAGAATGCGATTCCGGAAGTTGGAGCAGGTCTGTAATGTCAAATATGACTTGTGGGCAAAATTTGAGGTCAATCGGACGTGATTTGATAGGTTTCGGCATCGGATGTAGAAATTTGAAATTCTAAGTTCTTAAAGAATTGGATTTGAGTGAGATTTGTGATTTCGGCGTTGTTTGATGTGATTTGAGGGCTCGAGCAAGTCTGTGTCATGTTATGGGACTAAGTCGTGTGTTTGGATGGGGTCCCGGGGGTCTCGGGTGTGTTTCGGGGTGGTTTCGGGTCATTGAGGAGTGATTTGTTGTTGCTGGTTTCTGGTGTTGCTGGTGTTCTATGCGATCACAGACTTAGCTCTGCGATCGCGGAGAAGGAATAGAGGGGCGAAGATTTTGGCCTACGCGATCACGGGTGCTGGTGTGCGATCGCGGTGAAGGGCTGGGCAGACTTGTGCGATCGCATGCGAAAAGTTGCGATCGCGGAGAAGGAATTTGGAGGGCTGCTGGTTGGCCTATGCGATCGTGAAGGCATTCCCACGATCGCGGAGAGGAAAGATCTGGGTAGTGTTGTTTAAAACGGGATTTTTGGCAATTCTCTTTCATTTTTCAAAAGCTATGGACGAATTTGGAGAGCCTTTCAAGAGGGATTTCATCAAGCTTCAGAGGTAAGAGGATTCTACTCATTTTTAAGATTAATACAAAGTTATTACATGGTTTTGAAGTGAAATTGGTAGAAAAATTGGGAAAATTTGAAAGAAACCTAGAATTTTGGGAATTTGTATTTTAGCCACGAATTGAGCATGCATATTTGATTAAATTATATATTTGAGTTAGTAAGGCTACGGGTGGAACATACCTTCGAGAAATTTCGGATTCTGGGCACGTGGGCCCGAGGGCATTTTGGTAATTTCACTGAGCGGGGCTGGGAAAGTATATAATCTGAATTTGTTGTGAGTATTAGGATGAATTTTCATTGCTTTGTCAAATATGTGGTAGTTTCGGAGCGTGGTGCGTCCGTTGGGGTCACCGGAAGGGATTGGAAGCCGGTGTTGGAATTTCGGAGCGATGTAAGTCTTCTTTCTAACTTCGTGAGGGGGAATCGTCCCCCTAGGTGAATTAATTCAGTATATGTTATTATCTTCGGGGGCCACGTACGCACGAAGTGACAGGATTCCGTGCATAGCTACTAATATGCTTATGTCCGGGTAGTCTAGGACCCACTAGCATGCTTTATGTGTGTACCTGTAACCCTGCATGTATCATTGAACTGTTAATATGACCGAAAACATAATTAAATGTTTAAAAGAAAGCTGGAGTTCATATTGTTATCCTTCAAAAGAGAATTTGTTTCCGATGTAAATATACGTGTACCTCGATTAGGTTGTATCGAGGATTACCATTAAATTCGACAAATGAGTTCAAAGACAAATGATTTCGAAACCTATGTTCCAT
Source organism: Nicotiana knightiana (assembly GCA_005239525.1). Lineage (NCBI taxonomy): Eukaryota > Viridiplantae > Streptophyta > Magnoliopsida > Solanales > Solanaceae > Nicotiana > Nicotiana knightiana. The sequence continues at coordinate 67,564 of ML422908.1, read as the reverse complement.
GCTTCTTCTAATACGGATTTTACTATCTTCCATGCGAAAACTATTTTTCTTAATAAAAAGTGGATTTAAATGTGTGGAAATGTGCCAGCACTCGATTCGTAGGCACGATTCGCGATCGAGGGGAGCTTTATGTTAATTTTATATATATGGGTCAGCACTCGAGTTGCAGGTATGATTCGCGATCGAGGGGAGCTTTATGTTAATTATATATATGAATCAGCACATGAGTCGCAGGTATGATTCGCGATCATGGGGTGATTTATATTTAGTATATCGAGTCAGCACACGAGTCGCAGGTATGATTCGCGACCGTGGGGAGATTTATATCGGGTCAGCACACGAGTCGCAGGTATGATGCGCAACTGTGGGTCAACTTATTATATCGAGTCAGCACGCGAGTCACAGGTATGATGCGCGATCGTGGGTTATCTTATTATATCGAGTCAGCACGCGAGTCGCATGTATGATTCGCGATCATGGGTTAGCTTATGACATCAATCCCTATGACCACCCTTATGACTCCGGCCCGTCGTCTTGTCCCGGTATGTGTATGATCACTTGATATCTGAGTCACTTATAACTGGAGTGTCAGGTATTGGTTAAGAGGAGATTTTGGTACTTCGTTGTTCCTTTTTCAGTTATTATCTGGATTTCGTTATTTGCTATGTACTTGTTGCTCACTGTCTTTTATGTCTATTGTATTTCATCATATTCTGTCACATGTTGTATTGTCGGACCTTAGTAAGAGTCTAATTTTCCCCCTTGTCACTACCTCTCTGAGGTTAGGCGGGTGACTTATTGAGTGCACGTTATTTTTGTACTCATGTTGCACTTGCTGTGCATTTTATTGCACAGGTACTTTCCTAGATAATGTGGAGGATTCGGAGACTTAGGCGAGCTGCATCATCCGGAGGCGATCCGCAGCTGATAGAGTCTCCTTCATACTGTATTTATTCATTTTAAATTTCCTTGTCCAGTTGTATTTCGGACAGGCTTCGTAATGATTGTATAAATTCTTAGAAATTGCTCATGTACTTGTGACACCGGGTTCTAGGATATGTATTGGGATAGAATGGCTCGAGTGACATCTTTAAACCATTATTTTAATTAACAGTCTTTTATTTGAGTATGTAATAAAGTGAACGGAAATGTTTTCATAAATGTTAAAAACCAGAAAGTTATTTCAATTAAGAAATGTTTTGGCTGGCCTGACATTGATGTCCGGCTCCATCACGACCTTAGGTATCTTGGGTCATGACAACGTGGTATCAACGCGCTAGGTTCCCGTGGGTCTCACGAGTCATGAGCAAGTCTAGTAGAGTCTTGCGGATCGGTACGGAGACGTCTGTACTTATCTTCGAGAGGCTACAGGGCTTTTAGGAGTACTTCCCTTCTTGATTCTTCATCGTGCGAGTTGATTCCTTTGAGGCTTATGCCTATGTTCATTCCTACTCAATCTTACGCGTCACGAAGCGCTTGCTATGGATCAGGAATTTGAGGAATGGAAATGGTGCTATGAATGTAATTCGAGATGCTTCCATGTGTAAATGGTTGTGGTTGTTGTTATGGCCCTGTGAAGGGTAATGTGTTATTTCAGCTCAGTAGCTTTGTTTCTGGGAGCCTTAAGGTCGTTCTCGGGTGGTGATGATGTTTGTAATTGATTGTCGCACGGTGCTGATATGATGATAGAATGCTTGCCCGTACGTTGGGGGTGCTGAATGGCTTAAGGGAGGTCTTCTCAGTGTTTGATTTCGAGATTTCGGTGTTTTAGTTCCGGCAGAGGAAAGGCATTTGGATTCTGGATGGTCTGGTTGGAATGGATAAAGTAGTAAGACTGGGTGTCTTCAAGTGAGGTGGGATATGCACCCGTGACGTGTAGGCGTCATCATTGATCGGATGGAATGTGTTAGGTTCAGCGGTGCTATGGTTTCTTCGGTTACGTGGGGTCAGAGTATCGAGAAGAAGTGTTGAAGAATGCGGTTGGCAGGGATCGTGTTATCAAAGGAGAAAGGGTCTCAGCAGGGTCTAGAGTGGTGCAAGGAGTGGCTTCGGGCTAAGTGGGAGAGTCCCACCATCCGCAGTAGGGTTGTATGGTTGTCTTCTCATAGGGTTGCGAATTGTCGGCGTGTTGGCAAGTTGTTTCAGCTAAGGGAAAGGAGTAAAATGATGATTGTGCGTGGGATTTGATGAATGTGTGCAAAATTTGGCTCTGTCGGGTCAAGGTTAGGCTCTGGAAGATCCATAATTTTGCTTAAGGCATAGGTGAGTTGTCAGGTTAGTGACCCAGTCCCGTATTTCATTGAAAAAGGTGTTCCTGTGCTAGGAGAGCCTTAGGGGTTGATTGTATTCCGGGCCAGTCAGAATGGGTGACTCTCAATAGCGGTCCTAATGAGTTCAAAAGTTAAGGAATGCGGTGATTAAGGATTTCAGGCAGCAGTATGATCGAGAATCGATCTTTTGCAGAGTAATCTATGAGAGGAATGAGGACGGTTTGAATGTTATATGATATGTTTCAGTACACAAGATGATATTGGAGGAGTGAGAGAAATGGACTCCGGATTGAAGAAAGTATTATCAGAAGGGTATGAGATAGGTTGCGGGATTTGTGCAGCATAGTCTCGTGAATCAAGGTCACTCGGGATGAGTGAGGGTTGAGTTTGCTATGGGTTGAAAGAAGTTGTTATTATTCCTAAGGCAATTAATGATGGTTAAAAGGAGATAGATTGATTAGCCATGGTTGAGATGGCACATTTACGGCTGTGATTGGTTCCTTTGATGTGGTTTAGTTATGCATGTGGGTTATGCCAGTGTGTGCGGGGCTTGTCAGCCATCGTAATAGATTTCATGAGGGAGCATTTGAGTGTTATGGCTTGTCAGGTATAGATGGATCCCCGAAGGGTTATGGCGGTATAGAATACCGCTTAAGATTTGCATGATTTGGGTGATAATGGGAATTCACTCGTGTGTTGAGGTTGTACTCTTGAACTGAGTCAAGTAAAAGTTTCTAAGTTATGAAGTGTTCACCCTATTAGTGGTTCGAAAGTTATGATGGAATTCTTGTGCTACCTCATATTGGTATGTTAAGTGCGGGAAGTAGTATGTAACTGGAATCGAGAATTAGGTCCAATGTTTAAAAGGATTTCATGAGCTCGGAAGAGCATGGCAAAGTAACTCGAAAGTTTAGTGTAAGCTGGTATTATCTTGAGTGTCACCTGAGATTGATATTCAGTGGAAAAGGCCTTACCCTGGTCATGGGTTCTTGATGTGTTTTACGGCCTTAGTGTGGTCGGTGTTATGGATGTGCAGACTTGTTGCCTTGTGTGGAAGGTCGTGGAAGCATGACCGCGAAAAGATAGTATAAAGTGTGACATGTAGTCACTTGATGGATTTTAGATTTGGACCGAGTATGAAGAAGTGCAGTATTGCTCAAATTGAGGATTTATTCCTGGAGGGCGTTCGGTTCAGTTGATTATGGATTATGGGGTGTTAGTCCCGGTGATGACGGTTGTTCTCGTGTATTATGAGAAAAAGTAGGGTTAATATGGACCCAGGTAAAAGCTAATAGCCAAGTTTGGTACGAGCAATGTGGCTCGATGTTTGTGGATGGATCTATATATGATTATGGGCTTCGTGTGAGCCAGGCATGCTCCTTTCAGTAGAGAATCTTTTCATGGAAAGATATTACAACAGCGGGTGTTGTTCTGTCTTCGTCGAATTCATGTGTTATTGTGATTGTGCCGTGTGATTTGTGAAACGGCTTTGATAATTTCTTATGTGTTGAGGTCCCACGTAGCGGGGATGTTAGGTGAGAAGGATAGCTCTTGAGATCCAGAGTATATGTATATATATCGCGCCTCAGCTTTGCTTGAGTTTTGTAGCCTATGGTTTTATTTGTCTCCCTAGGGTGGTATTATGCACTTAGCGTGCTTATGATCGATATTCAGTATGTTGTAATAGTGAGGAAATCATCTCTGTATATATTTCCTTACGTGAGTTTTATGTTATTTGGATCGGGTGGAACGCCGCCACAGTGATGTTGTTTGGGATCGGGTGGAACACCACCACGGGTATGTTATTTGGATCTGGTTGCACGCCGCAACGGTGTGATGATGAGAAGGGTTAATATGTATTTATTTTCTTTTGTTTTATTTCCTATTTTCTGGTAAGAATTCATATTAGTTGAGTGAGTTGAATAGTCTCGTCCTGAGTTGTTTCTTATTATCATGTTCGAGTTATGGCTTATTGGGAGATATGGTATCATGTTAGGCTATTAGCCATGTTTGGGGTGATGTCTGAGCAGTTCGTACTGGGTGAGACGAGATTATCGGACCAGGGATCAGTGTGATGAGGTTATGTGAAGTGTATATTAAAGACACAAATACCATCATTCAGGTTCATAATGGAAGTGACGATTCTGGTCAAGATGAGGCATTCAAGGATTTGTTAACTCTGCACTTGAGTGTGAATTTCTGCACATTCCCTTCGTTGTGGTTGTATCGCCAGCATTATAGCAGGATGTCTGTATAATTGTGATGAGGTGCATCAGGAGCATCAGATTTGTGGACCTTGGCTAAGAAGGTTCAGGGAGCGTCGTTGTGGTCAGAGGATGAGTTATACGGTGCATGATATATCGTGTGCTAGTTGATGCAGTGCTTATACGTATTGAAACTAGGCCTGGCTAGAGAAATTTCAGGTGTGAATGAATTCTGAGCTCATTATATGGATAAATAAGAAATCTCCAGATTTGATCAAGCTATTGTGCTCGACTGGGTTGTGTTAGAACGGGCAGGTGCTCGAGATAATGAACAGTGATTTCAGGTAACTCCAGAACAGTTCTTAGCACGTTCGAGGACGAACGTCGGTTTAAGTGGGGGAGAATGTAACGACCCGACCGGTCGTTTTGTGCTCTAGCGCCACATTCAGCAGTTTGAAGTCGTGAGCAGCTTCGTTTTAGGTATTATGACCCGTGGGCGTGGTTGGAATTGAATTCCAGGAAGTTTAGAATTGATTTGGAAAGGAAATTCTCATTTCAGAAGCCTTAAGTTGGAGAAATCAACTAAAATTGGAATTTTGAGTAAACAATCTCCAAATCAGGATTTGAAGGTTCCAACAGGTTCGTATGATGACTTCGCACTTGGGTGTATGTCCGGATCAGGTTCGGCGTATATTATGGAAGTTAGAATTTTAGAAGGATTTCATGAATTTGGGTTGAAGTGCATATTAGTGAGGTTGATGTCCATTTGGGATTCCGAGTCTGGGAATAGCTCCGTATGGTGATTCTGGAATTGGCAGCGCGATCGGAAGTGAATTTGGATGTCCATAGGTCATTTTGGAGTTATTTGGATAAAGTTAGAATTTGAAGGTTTTTGGGAAGTCCGGTCGAAAGTGGAAGTTTTGATATCATGGTCGGAATGCGATTCCAGAAATTGGAGTAGGTGCGTAATGTTGTATATGACTTGTGCGCAAAATTTGAGGTCAATTGGACGTGATTTGATAAGTTTCAACATCGGATGTAGAAGTTTGAAATTCTAAGTTCTTAAAGAATTGGATTTGAGTGTGATTCGTGATTTCGACGTTGTTTGATGTGATTTGAAGGCTCGAGCAAGTCTGTGTCATGTTATGGGACTGAGTCATGTGTTTGGACGGGGTCTCGGGTGTGTTTTGGGGTGGTTTCGGGTCATTTCGGAGTGATTTGATATTGCTGGTTTCTGGTGCTGTTGGTGTTCTATGCGATCGCATCCTTAGCTGTACGATCGCGGAGAAGGAATTGAGGGGCGAAGATTTTGGCCTACACGATTGCGGGTATAGGTGTGCGATCGCGGTGAAAGGCTGGGCTGGCTTGTGCGATCGCATACAGGAAGTTGTGATCACGGAGAAGGAATTTGGAGGGCTGGTGGTTAGCCTACGCGATCACGAAGGCATTCCCGCGATCGCGGAGAGGAAAGATCTGGGCAATGTTGTTTAAAACGGGATTTTGGCAATTCTCTTTCATTTTTCAAAAGCTATGGACGAATTTGGAGAGCTTTTCAAGAGGGATTTCATCAAGCTTCAGAGATAAGAGGATTCTACTAATTTCTAAGATTAATACAAAGATATTACATGGTTTTGATGTTAAATTGGTAGAAAAATTGGGAAACTTTGAAAGAAAACTAGAATTTTGGGAATTTGGATTTTAGCCACGAATTGAGCATGCATATTTGATTAAATTATATATTTGAGATAGTAAGGCTACGGGTAGAACGTACCTTCGAGAAATTTCGGATTCCGGGCACGTGGGCCTGAGGGCATTTTGGTCATTTCACTGAGCAGGGTTGGGAAAGTATATAATCTAAATTTTTTGTGAGTATTAGGGTGAATTTTCATTGTTTTGTCAATTATGTGGTAGTTTAGGAGCATGGTGCGTCCGTTGGGGTCACCAAAAGGGATTGGAAGCCGGTGTTGGAATTTCGGAGCGAGGTAAGTCTCCTTTCTAACTTTGTGTGGGGGAATCGTCCACCTAGGTGAATTAATTCAGTATATGTTATTATCTCCGGGGGCTACATACGCACGAGGTGACGGGAGTCCGTGCGTAGCTACTAATATGCTTATGTCCGGGTAGTCTAGGACCCACTAGCATGCTTTATATGTGTACCTGTAACCCTGTATGTATCATTGAACTGTTAATATGACGAAAACGTAATTAAATGTTTAAAAGAAAGCTGGAGTTCATATTGTTATCCTTCTAAAGAGAATTTGTTTCCACTGTAAATATATGTGTACCTGGATTAGGTTGTATCGAGGATTACCATTAAATTCGACAAATGAGTTCAAAAACAAATTATTTCGAAACCTATGTTCCATGCTTCTTCTAATACGGATTTTACTATCTTCCATGAGAAAACTATTTTTCTTAATAAAAAGTGGATTTAAATGTGTGGAAATGTGCCAGCACTCGAGTCACAGGCATAATTCGCGATCGAGGGGAGCTTTATGTTAATTTTATATATATGAGTCAGCACTCCAGTCGCAGGTATGATTCGCGATCGAGGGGAGCTTTATGTTAATTATATATATGAGTCAGCACATGAGTCGCATGTATGATTCGCGATCGTGGGGAGCTTTATATTTAGTATATCGAGTCAGCACACGAGTCGCACGTATGATTTGCGACCGTGGGGAGCTTTATATCAAGTCCGCACACGAGTCGCAGGTTGTGCAGCCGTGGGTTAGATTATTATATTGATTCAGCACGTGAGTCACAGGTATGATGCGCGATCGTGGGTTATCTTATTATATCGAGTCAGCACGCGAGTCGCAAGTATGATTCGCGATCGTGGGTTAGCTTATGACCTCAGTCCCCATGACCACCCTTATGACTCCGGTCGGTCGTCTTGTCCTCGTATGTGTATGATCACTTGAGTTCTGAGTCACTTATAACTGGAGTGTCAGGTATTGGTTAAGAGGAGATTTTGGTACTTTGGTTTTCCTTTTTCAGTTATTATCTGGATTTCGTTATTTGCTATGTACTTGTTGCTCACTGTCTTTCATGTCTATTGTATTTCATCATATTCTGTCACATGTTGTATTGTCGGACCTTAGTAAGAGTCTAATTCCCCCCCCCCTCCCCCGTCACTACCTCTCTGAGGTTAGGCGGGTGACTTATTGAATGCACGTTATTTTTGTACTCATGCTGCACTTCCTGTGCATTTTATTGCATAGGTACTTTCCTAGCTAATGTGGAGGATTCGGAGACTTAGCGAGCTGCATCATCCGGAGGTGATCCGCAGCTGACAGAGTCTCCTTCATACTGTATTTATTCATTTTAAATTTCCTTGTCCAGTTTTATTACGGACAAACTTTGTAATGATTGTATAAATTCTTAGAAATTGCTCATGTACTTGTGACACCGGGTTCTGGGATATGTATTGGGATAGAATGGCTCGAGTGAAATCTTTAAACCATTTTTTTAATTAACAGTATTTTATTTGAGTATCATGTAATAAAGTGAACGGAAATGTTTTCATAAATGTTAAAAACCGGAAAGTTATTTCAATTAAGAAATGTTTTGGCTGGCCTGACATTGATGTCTGGCGCCATCACGACCTTAGGGATTTTGGTTCGCGACACCTATAATGAATCTTAAAACAAAATTTACTAATCAACTTGGAAAGAATGATTATGAAACCCTAGTTGATCAATAATTATCAGCAAGCTAGGTTTAAACGGTCATCTTTCAAGAAGTCTGAACAATCGTACAAACATGCATGGGAGTAATTAGATTTTAACCTAAAATAATTAACTTAAACATAAACAGCGATACACAGGGAGCTTCAAACTAAACCAAAACTAATTTAAAACATAAAATGATCAAAGGAATAAGAAGCGAAGGGTACCAGTTAGTTAAAACAGATTTGACAAGATTCGATGACTCACCAGAATTTGGCCGGACTCCGGTAGGGTTCGGAAATGAGTCAAACTAACATGAATTGGTTTCTCTTGTCAAGATCAATCGACTCATGTGGGTTTGAGCCAAAGGTGCACTTGAAATCGTCCAGAACATAGGTTTTAGGGTTTCTATTTTTTAGATCTGAAATCGGTCGAGTTTGGGAGGTTTTTTGGGGAAAGTAATAAGAGGTGATGATTCAAGGGGAGAAGAAGGTAGTCTGGTATGAGCTTGGGTCGATTTGGAAGTGATCCACCGCTGTGAGGCGATTTCTGACGGTGGAAGGCGGCGGAACCAGTGAGGGGAGTTGAGGCGGCTAGGGTTTGGTGCTTTGGGAGAGAGACGAAAGAGTGGGGAGGGTGTTAGACTTTGGGGTGAATGAGGGTAGGTGGGGGGCATTTGGACATATATATAGTTCAGGGCTGTTGAGTTCCCAATCGTTGGATCAAAATAGATCAACGGCTGTGATTGCTTCCTTAATTGAAACGAGGTCATTTTGGGGGGGGGGGGTAACAGGGTTGGCCGGGTTTGGGGTTTGGGCTGGGGTGTTTGAGTGTATGTCGCCCCCCCCCCCCTTTTTCCTTGCACGGGTCAGGTGCGGAGAGATCGGGTTCATGACATTCTGGACAACTCCTTAAAGGAACAGGTTTAAGGAAGAGTCGCCACCTAATGATTTTGTGGTGCGTTAGGGAACCTAGAGTAGATAACTCATGAACTAGTTTGCATTACCAGAGATCGGGTAAGGGCTTGAAGTTATCCTAAGGGGAAGGTGTTTGGCACCCCTCAAGATCCACAACTGTGGATCCCAGTGATCCCATTCTATAAGTCCCGAAGGGTGTTTAGGACTACTAAATCCTACAAGGTGAGTACTAGGTTGAACCCCTAGGTTTAAAGGATAAAATTCTAAGCGACATATAAACAATTAGGACTACAAATATGGGAACAACATAAGGGCAGATAAAAGGCTCACATATCCCTCCACAGGTAAACACATAAATAGCACGTCTCAAACACGACCAAGGTCTCAAAGGCAGGATTTAAAATAGGAGTTTTAAGTTAGAAAATAGTAGGTTCCAGAAGTTTGACAAAGGATTGATAAAGCAGGAAATTTAAAAGGATAGAATAGTTTTGAGAAGAGAGATTGATTGGAAATCCAGTAATTTAAAGACAGTAGCAGGATTTAACAGTGATGAAGTTTTCAGTAAGAAAATGGATGAATAACTTTTAGAAAACCAGTAATCAGAAGTAAAGCGAGATTTTAAATAAAGCAAAGTAATTTCCAACAGGAGTGACTTACTTTGAAATAAAGCAAGAACCAGTAGTTTAAAGGAGTTTTAGTAAAAGGAGAATGAGTGCACAATTTCAAGAACCAGTAATTTAAAAATAGAGCAAGTATTTAGGAAAAACAGAATGATTTTCATGAACTTCAGGAAAGAAGAATCGTTTTGAAAATTCATCAGTTGCAGGAGTAAAAGTAGTGACAAACAGCGAGGTTCTAAGGTTTTCAGAAGAGGCTAATTAATTTTAAAGACCGCTTTTAATACAGGCAAGACATAAAACAATTGATTTTAGTTTTAATAAGTATTAGGCCTAAGGTTTGCCTAGGCGTCTGTATATATACTGGTTATGCACACATTGATTATGAGTCCTGAAGCATGATTTCTAGATGCAAATGCAGAAGCAGTATCATTACGACATATTTTGTTATAGTTATTAGCCATGAACAGGATTTCTAAAGTAAATAGGAGTATAGTAGAGATGCTGAAGTAAACAACCAAAACATGGTTTTTAATACATGGTATGCATGTCCTAAGCATGATACTATTGCACACATAGGTAAAGTAAACCCTATGATCATGATTTCTACCCGTAACTATATTAAACATGCATAGTCCCCTCCCATATTCATTATCCAGCCCCCAAGCATTCATTTACAGATTATTACAGGTCAAGAATAATGAATTACATTACTGAAAGGGAAGTAAGAAGCTACTTCTATAGAGAGCCTTCGATCAGGCCCATATCTCCCAACCTCAATCCTTTCGAGTTTCACAGCCTTACATGGTCTGGGTGCGGCAAAGCTCCCTAGGGACCTTGTGGGGTCCCTGGCCAATATCAGCACCCAGATATAATTACCAAGTTGAACAAGTGCAATTTGGAATTACCAGCCTCAGTGCATCAAAGTTCAGAGGGAACTCATGGGTTCCCTAAACAATGCTTACACTGAGGGGGTGGAACCTAGATTTCTAGGAGTAAAGTGAAGTGCCAAAAGTGGGTTTGAAAAGAAAAGGAGTTTTGAAAGAGAGTTCATAAACCAGGGAGTTTGTTTGACAAAAACAGTTTTTGAAAAGAGATGAGTAAGTGACAATCTCACACAGCATCAAAGACACACAACATTACACACAACATTACAACAGATTCAAACATTACAAGCAGTGGTAATGGGGGATGGGAACAGGTAGAGCATTTAATGGTAAACAATCCAGTGAAAGATCTAGGAATAGTTTGGGCATGATCAGAGATTGCTTACTCTGACATAGCATAAACCAACCATAAAGGAGTCACATAGAGAGGGTCAAGGGATGGGGTACAACACAATTATGAAAACAGCTAATAGATTTGCCCAAAAACACACATGACAAGGGAGACAATAGAATGCTGAGTGTATTCTAATTACAGATTTCACAGAAGAACCATAAATAAAAGCAGACTAAGAACAATAAGAACTGAAACAAGTAGAAAATCATGTTGTTGGTGAAGCTTTGAATATAAAATAAGGCATACCAGTGAAGAAGAAAGCAAGCAAAATGAGAGAGCAAGACAAGAGCACAATAGTTAGCCTTGGCTTATAGCCGGCTAACAGTAACCAAGAGCAAGGAAGAGTAGTAGAGTAGAGAACTTTTTGTATGAAAGAGAGAGTTCTAACACAAGTCAGTGTGTGTAAGAGAAAGCTTAGAATAATGTATTGTTCGTATCCTGTTTAATAAAAGAGCATGAGTACTTATAGATGCAAGGTAATAAGAGAAGGCTGAATCAAATCAGTGTGAAAAAATACACGGTTTCCTTAAATTATAGGATTTAAAATTCAAAAAAGACACATAGCCATATAAGGTAAATAAAGTCAGCACCATACTAAATAAAGAAAGAATCGAGGTCTGTAAAGTAATAGGGAACTCGGAATCAATTAACCAAGAAATCAAGAAAGTTACTCCCTTAAGCCAAGGGATTCAAACTCAAACGGTAAAACATATAGTGATATAAGGCAAAGTAAAATCAGTCAAGACTAAACAAGGAAAGACTCAGGGTTTATTAAGTAATAGGGCAAACAATTAAGACTACAGAAAGCCATAATAGTTCAGTAAATAGAGCGGATTAATAAACAAGGTAAGTGAATCAATCAGTCTAAACAAACATGCAGAGTTTTTTTAGGGCTTTGATAGACATATTCTCAATCAGATCATTCAATAAAGAAATCAGAGTCAATCAAGAGGGATTCATGCTCCAAATTTCAACACATATATAGGGAAGCTAATAATCATAGCGACGGACAAGTTCAGAGATGCATAAACAATCACATATAGATAACACGAATAGGTTAGGCCTTAGAAACTCAGTAGAACATATTCGAGGTACAGAAACTTAAGCAAAGAGAGAGTCATGCATTAACACAGAACCAAACATAGAAAAAATAGGGTTTTAACATAGGCGAGATAACAATCACAAAATCATCACGATATGCAGAGATTAGAGTTAAGAGCGAAGAGAAACTCAATTAAAATCCAACATAGAAGAAGTTCTGAGAAACCTTAATTTTAAAAAGGGAAGCAAAAACGTTTTAAAACTGAAGATTTTTAGAGATCGTGTTGAGAACAGTGTAAAACATGAAGAAACAAGTTTAAATCGTTAAAAATACCAGAGATTTAAAAGGTTTAGGCAAAAATTAGGGTTTCATAAGAAACCAGAGAAAATCGTAGAACCTGCCGTGGAACTCAAAGATCGTGGTGGTTATGGCATGGTCGTGTCAAAACCCCACCGGAGAGGGCCGGAAACAACCCAAACAGGAACCCCAGCAGCCAGTAGGCATGGTCGAGACCTTCGAAGTCTTCAGAGAAGAGGTGAGATAGATGGAGGAGACATCATGGAGGCTCGTAGTCGAAAGGAGAGAGGTCGGAGGTGACTGGAGACGGGCTAAGCTCCGTCGGAGAAGAAGGTGAACCAGGGAGGGTTCTAAAGAGAAGGGAGAGGGAAAGACCGGATAGAGAGATGAGAGGTCTCGAATGAAATGAGGGGTTTGGGGGAGGGGTCGTTTGGGTTAATTTAGGTAAGCTTTGATCTGGATCGTTGATTTAAATTAATCAACGGCTTAGATTGAAGCAGGGATTGGGTCGGGTAGATTTTAGGGATTGGGCTTGGCAATTGGGATGGGTTGGATAATCTGATGGGTTGGGCTTAATTGGGTTTAAAGATTGGGTTGAATGTGGCTAGAATTTAAATAAAGGTGGCTAGATATTAAATACCCGTAAAAAATAGATGATTAATTAATTAAAATAGCTAATAATTGTATACAAATGAAATTAAGCTTAAATAGGTAAAATTACAGTGATTAACTAATATCAAGTGTAAAAAAGCATAAATTTTGAATTGAAACAATACAAAATGTCCAATTGGGCCATAATTGTAAAATTATTGTAATGGAAATTAAATAAGTCCCAATTGGCTAATTTATGAAATAGTTGAATTCTAATGGACAAAAAAATGATTAAAAGTAACATACCGAGCTGGGAAACATTTTGAAATTATTTATAACATAATTTATGGATAATTATTTAAATATGAAATATTAATAAACATTAAGATAATTAATTAATTAAAATATCTAATAATTGTATACAAATGAAATTAAGATTAAATAGGTCATTACAGTGATTAACTAATATCAAGTATAAAAATGCATAAATTTTGAATTGAAACAATACAAAATGTCCAATTGGGCCATAATTGTAAAATTACTGTAATGGAAATTAAATAAGTCCCAATTGGCTAATTTGTGAAATAGTTAAATTCTAATGGACAAAAAATGATTAAAATTAACATACCGAGCTGGGAAACATTTTGAAATTATTTATAACATAATTTATGGATAATTATTTAAATATGAAATATTAAATAAACATTAAGATAGTTTAATAAAAAATATAGAGAAATAGGAAAAAATACTCCTTATTACAAAGAGTGATTTTGAAATCATATATGCAAATTTTGAAATAATAAAATTGGGTATCAACAGTGTATAGAGAAGGGTTTGGGCCTGGGTAATTTTGGCCCTGGTCCGAATTAATCCCTTTCTTAACTTACTTTAATTAACTAATTAATTCAAATTAAATTGTAAAGAAAAATAGTAACTAATTTTAACTTAGTTTCATCTAATTATAAATTAATAGATAAGTTAATCATGAGTAACACTATTTAATTTAATACTCCTAATAAATTCCACAATTTTGTTGGAAAGAATGATTAAATTAAGAAATTATCAATTAAATCTATATTATGCCAAATAATCATATTTCGTTATTATTTATTTCAATAATAATTTTGTAATTTACTGATAATAATGATTAAGGTTACGCACCTAATTATGCAACTTTAAATCATTTATAAATTTTAAAAGACGAATTATAATTATGCAATGCAAAAACGATTCACAAACAACACTGAAATTCAACAAAATTTATAAAACTAATTAATTTATTGAATTTTGTAGGAATACATGATAGGTAAAAAATCACATGCTCACAGTTCTTGATAAGGAGCGTTTTGGAAAGAATACTTATCCACTCTTACGGTAAAAAGGAACAACGGAACTGGAAGTTAGACACAAGTTGCAACAAATAAAAGAAGAAAGGTGAAGAAGGGTACAAGGTACCCAGTTAATAAAGATTATCATTATTTACCATTCAGGAAGGGAGACATAAGCATTTTGAATTACCTTCAACAATAATAGATGTAAGTATAATCGGCAACACTTATCTCAGTCATGCCCTATGGGAGCTAACGGATATGATTTAAGAGAAGAACAGGATGGCAGGATCTGGCTGGGGTTACAGTAACCCAAATGGTGAATGGATTGTTTGCGTTAGTTGACATTTCTAAATAATATTGCAAATGTTCTAATATATCTCCTTGTGAGACACCCAGATGGTGCACTTTAAAATAGTACAGCTGGATACGAGCACTACAAAGATAGGCATTGGAAGCCTTGAAAGGATAAATATTACCTTAGTGTGGCTCGCCCCTAGTAGAGCAAGAATGTTAAGCAACCCGAAGAGCCATTGGATGGAGCAAAGGGGAGATAAAAGCAAAAGAATGTCTTGTTCAAGTTTTCAGAATAAAGTGATAAGCATAAATGTTAGTGGGAGATAAGAAAAGAGTTAATGAAGCATTATGAGTAAGATATGATACATGGATGTCAACGGTAGATCAAAAGATGGTAGTATTACATAATCTATAGTCAAGTGAACGAAGAGACGAGAGGTGACAAACCTTAGGACAACAAAAGAGTATAGGCCATGCAGTCATGTCTTCATTTTGAAAAATAAGTTCGCAACTCTAGCACGATTACCAGAAGGAAAAGTTAAACCCTAGAGTAATAGAAATCGGTATGGGTTGGTGAACAAGATAAGCTAAACACGAATTAGGGACTGATTGATTTGATAATAGTCGGCATCACGAGAATTTCAGATATTGCATTCTGGCGATAATAAAATGGAGGACAGAAGAATACCCTTTAAAGGTCATTCAGGAAGACGCTTCCCTAAAGCAAGCTATGTGAGTAAAGTTAAGTTTAAAGGGTTGTATGTTCCAGATACACTAAGTGTCACCCTCGCGAGTAAGGACATTTATTATCCTTGGTATAGAAGGATTACCGCGAGGCGAGTAAGGGTCATCGATAATATGAAAAGATGCCAAAAATGAAGAGGTAAACACCTATACATAGATTATCATCGCACTAAATCTTAGTACTCCCTGGGAGGGGAGAATGTAGAGTGACATGATATTAAATCAGAATTAAGCGGTTCTATTAACTATGGAGTGGGGAAGAAAGAATGCGATGAAAATGAGGAAGGGATGAAATTGCACTCATTCGAATCCTACAGATATGCTACAATTCCAGAACATTATGCAAACACGACGTCAAGGAAAGGAAGTAAGGGTTCCTGCCTGGGATATTATTGATGAATAAGGAGCCAGTGCGAGAGGTAAGTTAAGACAAAGAAAATAATCCAAGAAAGATTACGTGGAATATTGACATGAGAATGGGCCAACGGGTAGATAGTAGTTATTCAAGAAGAGCCTAGTTTTGGCTAGATAAGAGGATACAAACAAATCAATAGACCGTGCAAGATAAACAAAGTTAACCCCAACATGGGAAATTCAGCCTCGCAGTAATGATATTATAATACTTGAGATATATTCATACAGTATCTTATCAAGTATCTTATGAATTCTCTAACAACTCCTTAAAGTTTTCATCTCATACACAAGACTCAGAGGACAAAAAAGTTACACCTCCATTAACTATGGTTTCATTCATAGCAGGTTAGAGGATTTCTCATACATGAAGGAAATTATCATAAAGATTTCCTCAGGTCAAAATTTCAAACTTTAAAATTGAAATAAATATGTATTCTAATTCTTTCTATCCCAGAACAAAAAAGAAACATAAACATAATTGAAAGGAAATGCTAAATAGAGATTATGAAGTATTAATTTTTTTCTTTTTAAATATTCTAATAATCAGCTCCAAACAACTCGTTGGCCAAGCTCCAGCCAAAATAAAAGCTGAAAATAATGGATTGAATCCTAATACAAAATGATACTTCAAATTTATATGTTCTTCGTTAACTCTTGTGAAGGAGTGTTGATAAATAATTTTCTGGCTTCCACACTTCCTCTCAATGAAGTGCAAATAGAAAATTGAGTGGTATCACAATCACAAGCTCTCGTTACTCCGTGTGCTTTTCTAATGGCAGATATCATTAAGAATAAAATTTTCTGTGACTCACTACTATGAGAATAAATCTAAACCCTTCAATTTGATAAGGACCCCCTGTACTGTAGCCGTTGTCAGTGCGAAAAAACTTAAAATGTTTTTTTTTTCAAAGTGTAATCAACATATAGGAAAAATAGCAGAAAAGATTTAAACATGCAGCCTAAAAAAGTTCCTAATTTCAAGTCCAAACCTAATAAGAAAGAGAATATATCCGGGGAGGTAAGGTACAGAGAGCTCTAGTGAACTTAAATGTCAGATTCAACGGAGAGGGAAAGTTTCAGTTTGAAGAAGAGCGAAACAACGGAGAGCCTTAGTCGTCAATATAGTGGGTCCCACTGTAGTGCTTCCTTTTCATGTCTAACGCTGCCCTTGATTTTGCTGTTATTTATGCAAAAATCAGGGAAAGATTCGTCATAAAACTACCTTCGAAAATCATGGAATTACAAAAGTACCCCTTGACGACGAAGAGCTGCTACATTCCCGCTTCTAAATAGTAGGAATATATAAAAAAGAAATCCGGAAGGGTTAAATTTTAACATAATTTATATATAATCCAAATATACCAAATGTAGTTAATACTATACAGATAGTAGAAAGAACACTTTTAAACTAGTCCTCCACTCCTTCCCGCGCAGCTGCAGGGTACAGCTTCCCTCTTCCGTCACTTGCCGGCAAACTCCCATCCCCAACCCCACCCCACCCCAATACTGTGTTGCCTTCTCTCTAATTTTCTTTTATCCGCCAGTCTACATGTGAGTTGTATCATCAATGGAGGAAGCAACCGTCAAAACCCTAACAATCGCCCAGCTCCTTCGTCAATCTCGTCCTCTCACCGGCGCATCCTCACTCTTCTCCAATCCTTCTCATAAAATCCCACCGCCCCAATTTTCAAACAAACCCCATACACCCTCCCTACCCACACTTTCTCCCCCAAAAATACTCAAATCCCTTAACTACCCCACTGTCCTTACAGGCACTCTTTTTCTACCTCACGCAGAAAATTCACCTCTTAAATGCAATTGTTTTCGTTTCTCTGATGGGTCCGCCACTGTTTGTTGTGACATTCTTCGGTTTAATCCTAGTTTAATTAACAAAAAAGTTCAAATTTTGGCTTGGAATTTTATTCCCATGAAATGTAATGGTGGGTTTTTAGAAATTATTAGGTGGGCTTTTCCTGATTCTTCTTCTGAAAATTCTTCAGATACTTTTAATGTACTGTCTGGCTGTTGTGTTGATCAAAATGTTAGTATAAAAGCTAGGTATTTTTTACGCGGCGTAGTAGAATCTGTTAGCCCTGTTTCAGTAGTTCCCTGCAAAGATGGGTCAAGAGCTGGTCCGGAAAATCTTCGGGGTTTCCTCGTAAATGTTTTAGTTTGTGGGTGTAAATTGTGTAATCCTAAAGATTTAAGATTGGATATGAAGAATTTGAATGATGAAATGAATGGTCATTGTTATAACAAACACGAGATTGTGTACTTCTGTGGATCTGCTTCTTCTTGGCATCCAGTGTTTACAAGACTAATAAGGAGAATTGTTTCATTATCGGGGTTGAAGAAAAGACTTGTATTTGTGGGGAAAAAGGTGTCCCAGTTGATGTATGTAGCTGCAGATAACTCTTTGATGCATATTCCTGAGTTGCCCCAGCAATGTATCCTCATTAAGGAAATTGACGCTAGGGGGGAGGGAGAACTTGTTACTTATACTGGGACTGTGACAGGAGTTTTCATGAGGGGTATGATTGTTGAGTTGGATAATGAATTATTGCTACTGTTAACGGATCCACAGCTTTCTGTGCCACATAGTGTGAGAGTTGGAGCAATGGTATGTTACAGTAGCTTTTAGACTAATTTCCATGTTTTCAAGGTGGTAAAGTGTAACTTTACTTTGATAAGAAGAGTAGAGAGACATTTAGAGAAGTATGAAGTTTACTTGTTTATTCTTCTAATGGGTTGCTTTTCTCAGGTATCAGTGAAAAACGTTCATTTTATAAATCCAAGTTATTCATGGACAAAGACCCTTATACTTGGCTCTTGTGTTAAAACTAGCATTTCTGTGGAATGTTTCTCCTCACTGGAAACAGGGTTAGGGCTTCTAGATACTCGTCGTAAATGTTTCGACTGTACAAGATGCTTATTCATTCTATTCACCAGTTCGATCTTTTTTGGGCCCACAGATGTTATACAGTGACCTGCTGCCAGAGCCTTCTTGCGAAGTTTATTGACTCCTTAGTATTTGTTGCCAGGCTATGGTAGTGATGCAAGAGTAACAACCATCAAGTTGTTTTGTGTGTGTCTTTATACTATTACTAATATGATGATCTTTTCATTTGCTTCAGGGTATTACTTGTCGTAATCTCTTTTAGGAGAAAGTTCTCTGGGATCTTATCTGAGAAAGAGATCGTGGGATCGACAAGTGTAAGTTGCTTGCATTTACCGGTGATATACATTAGAACTAAGACTCTGTTTTATCATGATATCTTTTCTTTGTGTCTACAACAACAACAACAACAACAACATACCCAGTAAAATCACACTAGTGGGGTACCAGTAAAATCTCACTATTGGGGTCCGAAGAGAGTAGAGTGTACGCACACCTTACCCCTACCCCGAAAAGAATAGAGAGGCTGTTTCCAGGAGACTCTCGGCTCAACAAGAGAGACACTAATATCATAAAAGAAACAAAATAAAAGGCATGTAACAACAAAGATGCCAGAAAGAAAATAACAACAACGAATAAGGGAAAAGACAGTAACACAAAACTATGCAATCAACTATGTGAACACAGCATAGACCGCTAACAAACCTAAACAAAACTCTATCAGACTACCTGGTACAAAAAAGGAAGAACTCTCGACTATCCCCTAGCTTACCACCCTAATGCTCGACCTCCACATATTCCTATCAAGAGCCATGGCCTCGGAAATATGAAGTCGCGTCATGTCCTGCCTGATCACCTCGCCCCAATACTTATTAGGCCGCCCTCTGCCTCTTCTCGTACCTGCCAAAGTCAACCGCTCACACCTCGGCACCTCCTAACCGGTGCGTCTAAGCTTCTCCTTCTGCACGTGTCCGAATCATCTAAGCCGCGCTTCCCGCATCTTGTCGTCCACGGGAGCCACATCCACCTTCTCCCGAATTTCTTCATTCCTAATCTTATTCAGCCTAGTGTGCCCACACATCCTTCTCAACATCCTCATTTCTGCTACTTTCATCTTCTGGATATGTGAATTCTTGACTGGCCAACACTCAGCTCCATACAACATGGCCGGTCTAACCGCCGCTCTATAGAACTTACCTTTGAGTTTCGATGGCACATTCTTGTCACTCAGAACTCCAGACGCTAACCTCCATTTCATCCACCCCACCCCAATACTATGCGTAACATCCCCGTCGATCTCCCCATCTCCCTGAATAATTGACCCTAAGTACTTAAAATTATCTTTGTGTCTAGTGTCATAGAAAACTATCCTTAGCTGATGTGCAAAATTGCAAGGTATTGCCAGAAGAAAGGATTTGCTCAGATATATGCAACTTCATATTTGCCCGCTTCAGCGTTCCAAATTCGGGTAAGTGTGTTGTCATTGTGAGCATATAAATTGGGTATTAGTTGTTTTACTCAGTTGTAAATAAATTTTGGTTCGGCAGCATGGGTTGTTCATGGAATTTGTCAAGCACGATAGATGTGCTTGTAGCAGGGAAACAAGTTCCGCTCCTTTGAAGTTGGTAAGTTTGCAGGTTTTTATGAAATTATCATTATCAAAGGTCTTTTTCTTTCTGGCGCTCAGGGGTTAGACACTGCTTTACTTTCTAGTAATCAAAACTCACTTAGCTGCATAAAGATCTAATAGTCGTTGCATAATCACTTTCAGGTGGCACCTATCGCTAATTTAATTAATTATTGTGAGGCAATGTGGAGGAAACAGATTTGCCATCAGGGTAGAGATTTTGATATCATGGGTACCCAAAAGGAGTATAATTCCATATCTTGTGGCGGGAGACCTTTTACGCTGTCTATAAAGAGAGCCATTCACAGTGAAGACATAGGTGTTTCTTTGCTTGGAATCTTGAAGGTTCGAACATTTTATTTGTACTTTTTTTTTTTGTTGCAAGGATATACTTGCCAGAATTTAGGGGCTTGAACCTGTTATGATTTATGACGTTATGATGATTGGTTGCTATTTGATGTTAGCGTTAGGTAGCATTTCCTAACTATTGGTTGGCCTCTTTGATTTGTGATCATAGAAAAAAGAGTATTAGTCGTATTGTATTGATCTGTATAAATGGGATAAATCATTTATTAGCATCATTCTATGTATAGAAAAGAGGCCAATTGAAGTTTTAACATTATGCAAGCTTCCTTTTGTTCTTTTTGGAAAGGTAAATGGGGGAGGGGAATATAAGGTGCGGAATTGGACCCTCACCAACAAGGTGAAGTTCATGCAACCAACTAACTGAGCTACTAAGATTCCCCATGCAAGCTTCTTGATTTCTTAACTTTGCATGCATTTGATATCTAAAGCATCTTTTTTCGGACTTTATATTTCCTATAAACTTATATGATATTATCAAGTTAGTTTTATGTTCAGCCAGGTCTCACCATCTTCTGGAAGGATGTTGCTTGTTGATGCAACTGGCAGCGTTGATGTTATCATACCAGATCTTCCATCAAGTTGGAATTTCAATAACATGTATGAGGTGTGATACAACATCTATCTTTCATTTTGTGTTTCCCATTTCCTGATCATTTAATGAGCAGCACTATCAATGTTACATGGTGGAAATTGTTCCATCCACTAAAAAATTCCTTTTTCTTTTCTCCCACTAAATATCTTCTTTTTCAGGTCAGAAATTTTTTGTCAATTATGGAAGACATACCCATGAAGCTGGATCATGTGGATTTAATCCAAAATGGACCTTTCACATGCAGAAGTATTTTTGAGAATGCCCCATTTGTGAGAGAGATGAACATGCCACTCCATCTTTACTACAACATGAGGGACGTAATACCTGTAAATCATCATTTTACTATCTGTGTAGATTCCCAAGTTGACCTTGGGAAGGTTGGAAGAGGAAAGTTTCACCTACTTCAGTTGATGCATAAATTCCCTATTCTTGAAAAGGTACGCGTCTTGCAAAAAACAATGCCTTCTTACAAGTTTGTGATAACAAATTTAATCAGTCTCTGGATATGTTTGCAGCAGTTTCAAGGAAGTCAACATGCTTCAAGTACAACAAGCGCATTTGCCGAGGCCTTAATTCTGCCTTGGGATTTACTTATTGCTGACGAAAACAGAGATACCCATATTGATAAGCCTTTGATAGATCAACTGAAGGAACCATTGAAATTTTTTAACGGAATGGAAAAAGGAAAATTTATTGCGTGCAAAAGACATAAACCTAACCAACTGTCTAGTGAGGCTTTGACGTCTGCACTGAATGATACTGAAAATGAACCAAGTTGCAGCTCCAGTCACTCTGCTTACGCATGCTCTTCTGTGGCGGAGAGGCATCATAACTCATGCTGCACAGACAAATTTCCGTGTCTTGTGACTGGAAATTGTGTTAATTATCCGTCTCTTGGTATGTTGCAACACACAGGTACGAAAGCAGATGTGGAGTCCTGTTGCAAACCACAAGTGAGAAAGGCATTGCTGGAATTCAAATCAGAAGCTTTTTCTGTTTATGAGGTATGTCATTTCATCTCTATTTGTTCTGATGTATGACATAAAACGTTGCTATATGAAATTTGCATTAACAACTTAAAACAAATTTTGTTCTTTAACATTGCAGGTATTCAAAATTGGTGGTCAATATCTTATAAAACATCAGAAAGAAGGCATGTTATGTACTGATGGAATAGGTGATAAAATAGTTGTGAATTCTAGAACCAATATTTGGAGTGTTTCTTTTTCATCTGTCAATGCTCTTCAAAGTTTAGATGTATCCTGCCTATTTAAACAGTGCGAGTCATTTTTAAGCCACCATAGTGTTCTTCCAGAAGACTATCATCGGTTTCAAATTCCAAATTGTTTACCCAATAATGGAAGCAATGAGATCTCTTCAGATGTCAACTTATATATTCCATCTGATGTCACAAACTTATTTGATGTTAACTTGAAATTGTTGGAGGACTGTTCTCTCCGGCCTCTTATTCCATTTGGAGAAATGACAAACATCTACCCCTCTGATCATAATTTGCCCGAGGGAAACTTAACATCTATTCATGGGCAGATCAAGGCGGTTCATTGTTCAGATGGAAAATCATGTGCAGAACATATAAGGTGCGAAAGCATCAATTGTGATTGTTCGTCATTATTCCTTGAAGGAACTATCAGTATCTGTGTCCACGTTTTAATGGACCGTAAGATGGTATCTTCTCTTTGCTTCTCATCTTTTGTAACTTATTACATAATTCTATTGCCTCTTTCTTGTTAGACGGCATTTTTTTAACTTTAAGACTGTTTCATGATTGACTAGGTCAAGATTTTTGGGGCTGCAAAAAAACTTGCTTACCCTGCTGGATTTGGACGAGACGTTACTGCATCATTTCACAGAGTACTTGCCCTTAGGTATGCAATTTCTATATATTTTAGCAACTCTTTCAGCTCAATGGTTCTGCTGACCTTCACCTCCAGCACTTCTACCCGTGTAAGATATAGAGACGTTTGAGCTGAAAATAATT
The DNA here is from genome assembly GCA_005239525.1 of Nicotiana knightiana. Taxonomy (NCBI): domain Eukaryota; kingdom Viridiplantae; phylum Streptophyta; class Magnoliopsida; order Solanales; family Solanaceae; genus Nicotiana; species Nicotiana knightiana. Next base: position 44,411 of record ML422908.1, on the reverse strand, counting down.
AGTTGTAGATTATAGTAATAAATTTCTCTTGCAATTACTAGGTGCTATTATTGCTTATTTCACTAAATGAGCTTTGTCATGTGAATGCATATTTGACACGCGAAAGGAAGATTAAGATTTAGAAAAGATTCTGAACATTCTAATATTTCTGACCTGTAAGCTTCTACATTTCTTGCATCATCCACTAATATGTTTCCAATCACAAACTTCTCTATGTTTGACAAATAAAAACGGCATAGACTGTCACTAGTTCTTTTTATGGCTGTGGTTGACAAAAATTGCTTGTTTTTTGATACTGCAGTGCAATACTAGCAGTGTATTAATAATCTTAATATTCTCTTTCAACCTGGAGTAGCATTTATGCTTTAATTATTAACCCTGCAAGTTTTTTTTCAGTGCGCAGGACAAAGTTAATTAAGTATGGCATTTTGTTTGATACTGAAATTTTTGATATGCTAAAGCATGCTGCCTTTCCAGTGCGCAGGACAACTTTATGATGATACCTACATCCTTCATTGTTATCAAACCATCAAGTGTGATTAATGATCATAATGAGGATGCATACACCTGCCAATCTGCTGCTTTGAACTTGGATGGTGGTTCTCCATTATGTGCTATAACTGCATCTCTGATTTCTGATACAGCAAACTGTTTAGAGACCCAACCAATGGAGTTCAATTGCAGGGTAATCACAGTTCTTATGCAGATATTAGTTGGGTTGTTAAACAATTTGCTTCTCTGATCCTGTTGATAAGAGAAAACATGTAACTTTTTGAACAATTTTCACTCTTTATCTACTTGCGAATTCTTCTCTTCTACTCACTTCTTTGAACACCTGCTAGGAATGCTATTAACAATATCTTGTTTGGCCCTAAACATACTTTGAAACCTCAATTTATCGAAAAGAGGATATATTTTGAAATGCTGAATAAACTATCTAAAATTTTGTATAGCCCACTCCAATTTTCAATTGAGTGAACTGAACAAGAACCTTTTTTAGTTCTTTTACTTATTCTCATTTAAGATCACTTGAGCATTACCAACCAAGTGGGAAAGAAAACACATAATTCAAAGTAAAAGAGTGAGAAAACAAGAGAAGTGCATTAACAAGACACCGCTCATATTGCATATTCAAAGCTTCCACATGTGCTTCATCTCCTTTATTCCGTCATTTTGTTGCTTTCTTGGGTTAACTAGTATCTCTAGGATGAAATTTATAGATGCTGATAGTGTTAGAAGAACCTGTATCTTCTTTACTACCTTTAGGATCCATTGAAAGTATTTGACCAACTGTAATTTAAGAATATTTGTTTGATCATGAGCCCTAGGTTTTCTACAAAATTGAATAACTTCTGATGATATTTCTATAGATATGACAGAAATGCCTATCTAAGGCGAATTTGAAGATATAAAAGCTAAGCGAGTTGAAAATGTTTAAAGTGTACATGAGCTATTAGGGCATCCATAATATTTTGCCGAACATTTTGTGCGTGATAGTTGGACTTATCTTCTCACGGGACATCCTATTTTTTTGCTCAATAATGTCAGGTTGTGGCTATTTATGTCCTTGTCTTGGAGTACAACAGGAAAGGCAAATACCTTCATACAAGAACTGAGCCTAGACCTAATTCATATGGTGTTGACATTCCACTTGCTGGTTTTATCTTTGGTATGTTCTGTATGTATATGTTGCACAACTTTTGATCTCCAATATCAAAGAACTGTACTTGATTTTATGATGCTCCTTGTTATTCTTCCTTTACTTTTACAGTCATGTAGATTTTTCTTAAAATTAATAAACCACCAAGTTCTTTGACGAGTAGTTTTTTATTATTTTTTTTCATGAAGACTGCCAGGGTTTTATATTTGGATTTTCTATGCAGAGATTTAGATTGTTTCCTTTTTTCTTTTTTGTGATAACTGAGAAGTCCTCCAGGGCCAATTGTGCACGGTTCAAAATTTGGTGGATGATGGGCCTGGCTCTCTATTCTTCTCCACTTAAATACTAGGCTTTTGTCAGGGTTCAAACCCACATCAGAGGCTGCACTTGTACCACTACACCAAAGCCCTGTGTGGTTTGGGGTGGGTGGGTAGGTTGTTTCCATTTTTTCCATATTAAATGAAGTTTCTTTTGCTACTGGAAAAAGCTGACTTGCAACAGGCAGTTAGATATTGTCCTAGTCTCTGAAAAGTTTCCTGTCCAGTTAGACAATGCTAGTTTTCCATGACTATTCTCTATGCTTGCGCAGATGACGGGTCATCATCATGTTGTTGCTGGACTAGTTGGGAGATTGCAGCAGTTTTGTTGGGGTTTCATGACAATGAAGTTTCAGGTGAAAGCTATGCTAAAACTCACAAGAGATCAAAGAAGACCAGGAGAAAGCAGGCATGCAGCAGTTTAACTATTGCCCATTTAAGGAGAATTATGAAGCGGCATGGCAGGGTCACAGTGAGAAACCAGGCTTCCATCTTTGATTCATCATGTCAAGACCTTGTGTTTTGTGCCAAGCCCGACAAGGCTATAAGTAGTTCAGATCAAGATTTCTTTCAGTCCCTCATCCTCAAAGCTTGCTGCAGCTCCCTTTTGGTAAGTTTCATTGGCAGTCACATGTGTCCTACTTACCTTCTCGTCTTATGGTATGGCATAATACAAGCAAGGCATGTATACCTATAGATTGTATATATGTATGTGTGTCTGTGTGTATATATTATAAAATATACATATACAATGTGCCTATTGTACCAATAGGAAAATGTTATCTGATTGCAGTTTAAATTGAAGTGTAGAGATGTAGTACAACTAGTTCTCTATTTATGGAATCACTATACTTTTAATAATAATAGAATCAATTTGAGTGAAGCAGTTTCAGTCATTGAATTTGTTCTGTTATTTTGGCTATCGAGGTGGATTTTAACTTACCTTTCATTCTCACTTCGCACTAGCTGCAAACACAGTAAGTTCCCAATATATCGATTGGACAAAGAATGGAACACCGCATAATAGTTCACCCAATATAATGGTTGAATAAGCATATGTACTACCACATAATAGGTTAAGGAGGTGTGGGTTAAACTTCAATCTATTTTTTAATGCTGTTTTCACCCATCAGCCCATTCTGCAATCTCGGTAGCTATATATTATGTACCCCTGATGCTCGTTTTGCTTTATGATGAGCGACTTCAGGATGTGCTTTTTATTGTTTTCTTGGCAGACTGTTGTTGGCAGTCTCATGAGTTCAGATGCTGTCAGGTGGCTGGAAACACATCTGACTGAGCTGGATATGGTGATGCTTCCCATGCAAAATATATGGGTTTCCGAAGTTCATCACATGGACAGCCTTGCTCAAGCTAAAAAGATCCGTCAAGGACTTGTTGAAGCTGAAACAGTAAACTAGAAAGAGATTTCCGGTCAGATATTTTAGTGATATAATATACATGTGTACAGTGTATATGATTCTCTTCTTCATCGTATCTTAATTTATCCCGCAAACAGTTGTGTACAAACTCAACTTCGACCATTATTGAGTTTTTACTTCCAGATGTGAAGATTTTGTCATGTACTCATGTTCTTCCGGCTGGAGAGTGTACTATTTGCAGCCTCCGATTGTTCACATCGTCATCTTGTAATCATATTGAAGTGGCCAGAGGCTCGTAGTTTTGGTGTTCTTTTGAGAAATTGCTCTATTTATAGTTAACATTATGTTTGATTGGGGAAAAAAGATGATAATGGTAGGATGGGAAGTAAAAGATTTAGTTTTAAGGTCTGCATCCTTGTCTTGTCAGTAAGTGTATACGGTCGAAATCGGGCATATCCGATTTCATTGGCAGGGAAGTTACCTCGAGGGTAGCTCCATAATATATCATGCTCGAGCTCGGAGATAGAACATCGAACTTGGGATTGAAGCGTTCATTGAGATCGAGGCCAACAACAATCGAGACCAAACATGACTGACTTCGAGTAAGGCGTAATAACAGAATGAGGAGATATTAGCAACCGGTCGAAGATCACGGCGGAAATTCCGGAACAAATCAAATCAAAGCGGTTATTGATGCCAAACGTGGGATTTGTTTCTGTTATTAGAATTGTACCTTATTTAGGATTCATCTATTATATAAAGAGGGATCCCATTCATTTGTAAGAGGATTATTTTTATTCACTGATAAGAATACACACTTACGCGGTTCGCTTTATTTTATTCACTGTTCATCATTGTTCATCACTATTTGTCCTATTTTCTACTGTACTTATTAACCAACCTGGGGACTATCTCGAATCGAGGTCGAGGCGCTGCTAGATATTGGTTTGGTTAATTTTATCGTTTAATTTATCTATTCAGCTCGTTATTTATCAATTGGTATTGAATTAAATCAGGTATGCTTAAACCACAATATAAGTTTAATTGTTATTCGAATTTTAGGGAAAACAGTTTGGCGCCCACCGTGGGCCTAAGAATAATATTGATTGTTCAGTACTGATTCTGGTAAAAACACACTATTTTATGCTTGTTCTTGTCAAGTATTTTTGTTTTCAGGTTAAAACATGTCAAACTCACAAAACGCGTCCACACATGGTGACAATGGCCCCGGACTCCAAGGGAAAACGAAAATGTGATTGCTCTAGGAATCGAGGTGCCACAGGCTAATCTCGGAGGAGCACCGACTGTCAACCCAGTCGATGTCAGTTCGCACGTTGCTCTGAATGCGGACTTTAGACGCAGATCTCGATGGGAGTGTACACAGAGAAGGCCGATCTGATGGCCAAGGAACACAGGGCAGATGAGACGAAGGAGTCGGTCTCCAAGTGATATTCGAGATGCTTTAGGCTCAGCAACCCGCTATTGCTCAGTTACAAAATCAACATAGAGCTCCGTATAGGGTCGAGCCGGAAATTACTCGTCGTACCGAGCTAGTACTGGAAAGATCGAATGATAACACATCGGGGACTGATCATGCGATAATGAAAATGCTCGAGGAGCTCACCAAGAGAATTGAATCAGGAGAGAAAAAAATCGAAGCCAATGATAAAAAAATGGAAACTTACAACTCCCGAGTTGATAAGATACCGGGGGCACCACTGATTTTTAAAGGAATGCATTCAAAGAAGTTTGTGCAAAAGCCGTTTCCTCCGAGTGCGGCTCCGAAGCCCATTCCAAAGAAGTTTCGTATGTCTGACATACCCAAATATAATGGGACCACCGACCTCAACGAGCATGCTACCTCTTACACATGTGCCATTAAGGGTAATGATTTGGAAGATGACGAGATCAAGTCTGTGTTACTGAAAAAATTCGGAGAGACCCTTTTGAAGGGAGCAATGATTTGGTACCACAACTTACCACCGAATTCCATCAATTCATTTGCCATGTTAGCAGATTCTTTCGTAAGGTGCACGCGCGGGGCCATAAATGTTGCAACAAGAAAATCAGATCTTTTCAAGATAAGACAAAGGGATAATGAGATGCTAAGGGAGTTCGTGTCCTGATTTCAAATGGAGCGCATGGAGTTACCACCGGTCACAAATGATTGGGCAGTTCAAGCTTTCACCCAATGGTTGAATTAACGGAGTTCGATAGCCTTACGTCAGTTGAAACAAAATTTGATCGAGTATCCAGCTATAACTTGGGTAGATGTGCACAATCGATATCAATAGAAGATCAGGGTCGAGGACGACCAGCTAGAGCCCCTTCTAGTTCAGTGCACCCAAACAGGTCGGCAGTTAAAAATTAGAGGGACGTCGATAGGGAGCCAAGGTCGACAAGGACCGATATAAACCATACACCGCAGATCGAAGGAACAATAGTCCGCGACACAATTTCGCCTAGGAATGATCTAAGAAGCGACTGAGGACAGAATTCTCGGGGACTTATGAGCAAGAGTGGTTTTGAAAAGTATACCGATCCCACAGAGGCACCTCGGTTATCAAAATATAAATTTAGTGTCGATGCATCAGGCATTGTATCGACAATCGGAAGGATCAAAGATACTAGGTGGCCTATACCCATACACACCGATCCATCCCAAAGAAACCCAAATTTGATGTGCAAGTATCATGGCACACATGGTCACAGGACCGAGGATTGCAGGAAATTAAGGGAGGAGGTAGCCCGTCTATTCAGCGAGGGCCACCTTGTAGAGTTCCTCAGCGATCGAGCCAAGAATCATTTCAGGGAAAGGGACACTAATATGAAGAATGAACAGGAAGAACCTCAACACGTCATTCATATGATTGTCGGTGTGATCGACATACCGTAGGGACCCATATTCAAACGCACTAAGGTATCAATCACTAGGGAAAAGCGAACCCGAGATTATGTGCCCGAATGCACCTTATCATTCAACGACGAAGAAACAGAAGGCATTTCTCAGCCCCACAATGACGTTATGGTAATTTTTATCTTATTAAATAAAGTTCAAGTTAAGCATGTTTTAGTGGATTTAGGTAGCTCGACAAACATCATTCGATCGAGGGTCGTGGAGCAACTCGGTCTACAAGACCAAATTGTACCCGCAACTCGGGTATTGAACGGCTTCAATATGGCCAGTGAAACAACTAAAGGGGAGATTATCTTACTGGTGAACGTGGATGAAACCATTCAAGATACTAAGTTCCACGTAATCGAGGGAGACACGAGATATAATGCGCTACTCGAAAAGCCTTGTATCCACAACATGAGGGCAGTACCTTCGACTCTCCACCAAATGATGAAGTTCCCGACGTCGGACGGTGTAAAAACAGTGTACGGGGAACAACATGCTACAAAGGAAATGTTTTCGGTCGATGAGATAACACCGATATTGGTACTATCAACCTCGTAAATGTCGAGCATCAAAGGTAAATAGGAAGTCAAATAGCAATCACTGCCACCAGTCTTGATCGAATCGGAGAAACATGTGATAGAAGAAGATTAGGAGGATTTTCTAACCCCTAGAACTTTTGTTGTTCCCGAAGATTCCGACGCCACCAAATCAAAGGTCGAAGAGCTGGAGCAGGTTATACTGATCGAGAACTAGCCCGAGCGAAAGGTATACCTGGGAACGGGATTAACCCCAGAACTTAGGAGAAAACTTATTCAATTTCTTATTGATAACATAGACTGTTTTGCATGGTCCCATTTAGATATGACAGGGATCCCACCAGATATAACAATGTATCGACACCCTAAGTTCAGACCAGTGAAGAAAAAGAGAAGACCCCAGTCCGAGGTAAAACACGTGTTCATAAAGGACGAGATAACTAAACTTCTCAAAATAGGGTCCATTCGGGAGGTAAAATATCCCGAATGGTTAGCCAATGTAGTTGTAGTCCCTAAAAAATTTAACAAACTTAGAATGTGTGTAGATTATAAGGACTTAAACAAGGCATACCCCAAAGATTCTTTTGCACTGCCTAACATCAATCGCATGATCGATGCCACGACCGGCTACGAGATCCTTACTTTTCTCGATGCCTATCCCGGGTACAATCAAATCCAAATGAACCCGGAAGACCAGGAAAAGACTTCATTTATCACTAAGTATGAAACATATTGTTATAACGTAATGCCCTTCGGGCTAAAAAATGCAGGAGCTACTTACCAATGCCTAGTAAATAAAATGTTCGAAGAACAAATAGGTAAGTCAATGGAGGTTTATATTAATGCCATGCTAGTCAAGTCCCTGCGCGCAGAGGACCGTTTGGATCATTTGCAGGAAATGTTCGAGATCTTAAGGAAATATAACATGAAACTCAACCCCGAGAAATGTGCTTTCAGGGTTGGTTCGGGCAAGTTCCTTGGCTTCATGATGTCGAATCATGGATCGAGATCAACCCCGATATAATCAAGGCCATCAAAGACATCACCGTCGTAGACATTGTAAAAGCCGTACGAAGGCTAACTGGACGGATAGCTTCCTTGGGCCGATTAATCTCGAGGTCATCGGATCGAAGCCACCATTTTTTCTCTCTACTTAAAAAGAAGAACGATTTCTCCTGGACCCGGAATGCCAACATGCATTAGAGGAATTGAAGCTATACCTATCGAGCCCACCACTACTTCACACTCCGAAGGCATATGAGAAACTTTACTTGTACTTGGCAGTATCTGAAATCGCGGTAAGTGGTGTCCTAGTTAGAGAAGAGAAAGGTATGCAATTTCCTGTTTATTATGTAAGTCGAACCTTAAGAGAAACAGAAACTAGAGATCCACACTTAGAGAAATTGGCGCTTGCACTGATAAGCGCCTCTAGAAAATTAAAACCATACTTTGAGTGTCATCCTATATGCGTATTAACCACTTACCCACTTCGTAATATTTTTCACAAGCCCGAACTATCGGGCCGATTGGCCAAATAGGATGTCGAACTCAGTGGGTACGATATCGAATATCAACCCCGTACGACCATCAAATCCCAAATTTTAGCGGACTTCGTGGCCGGTTTCACGCTAACCCTTGTACCCGAAGTTGAAAAGGAACTCTTGTTAAAATCGGGTACATCATCGGAGGGTATGGACCCTTTTCACAGATGGTGCTTCGAATGTGAAGGGATCCAGGCTAGGAATCATTTTGAAGCCGCCCACGGGCAGAACTATTAGGAAATCTATCAAAACTTCTAAGTTGACTAACAATGAGGCCGAGTACAAGGCCATGATTGCATGGGTCGAGCTAGATAAAAGCGTGGGAGCAGAAGTCATTGAAGCCAAGTGTGACTCTTTACTGGCGGTGAACCAAGTAAACAAAACCTTTGAAGTTCGAGATGATAGAATGGAAAGGTGCTTGGACAAGCTGCAAGTAACTTTGCATCGTTTCAACGAATGGACTTTACAACATGTACCCCGAGAACAAAATACAGAGGCTGATGCGCTTGAAAATTTGGGGTCATCGGTCGAAGAGGATGAGATCATCTCGGGGACTGTCGTTCAACTCTCGAGATCTGTGATCGAGGAAGGTCATGCCGAGATAAATTCTATGAGACCAAAGCTGCTCGATTCACATTAGATGAAGATGGAACATTATATAGAAGGACATTTGATGGACCACTAGCAGTATGTTTAGGACCAGGTGACACCGATTATGTTTTACAAGAGGTCCATGAAGGCACTTGTGGGAACCACTCCGGCACCGAATCACTGATTCAAAAAATCATTAGAGCAGGATACTACTAGGATAACAAGGAAAAAAACACTAAGGAATTTGTATGAAAATGTGATAAGTCTCAAAGGTTTGCACCGATAATTCATCAGCCCGAAGAACAACTTCATTCGGTCCTATCCCCATGACCATTCATAAAATGGGGGATGGACATCGTCGGCTCTCTGCCATCGGCCCCAGGTAAAGCTAAGTTCATTATATTTATGAGTGATTATTTCTCTAAATGGGTTGAATCACAGGCATTCGAGAAAGTGAGAGAGAAAGAAGTTATAGAATTTCAACTGGGACCACATTGTATGTCGATTAGGGATACCCGCTAAAATAGTATGTGACAATGGAAAACAATTTATCGGCAGCAAAGTGAAGAAATTTCTCGAAGACCATAAAATAAAAAGGAAATTTTTGATGCTGTATCACCCTAGTGGGAATGGACAGGCCGAGTCGACGAACAGGACTATCATTCAAAACCTAAAGAAAAGGTTGAACGACGCTTAGGGGAAATGGAGAGAAATTCTACCCGAAGTCCTTTGGGCATATCGAACAACATCGAAGTCCAGTATGGGGGCAACTCCGTTTTCTTTAACATATGGCTCTGAAGCCTTGATTCTAGCGAAGTCGGGGAACCCAGCGCCAGGTTTTTACATACAACAGAAGAGTCAAATCATGAGGCTATGAATACTAGCCTGGAATTATTGGATGAAAAATGAGAAGCCACGCTTGTTCGAATGGATGCACAAAAGCAACGAATCGAGAGATACTACAATAGAAGAACCAACTTCGCCACTTCAGAGTCGGGGACTTAGTCCTAAGGAAAGTTACCATCAACACTCGAGATCCTAATGAAGGGAAGCTCGGCCCAAATTGGGAAGGACCCTACCAAATCCTCGACATAGTCAGAAAGGGGTCTTATAAGCTTGGCACGATGAACGACGAACAACTGCCCAATAATTGGAACATATCACTTCTCAAACGATATTATTGCTAAGGTATAAATTTATCCCTTTTTTCATTTATATGTTCTATACTAACTCACTGTAGGTGTTCAATTGAGGATATCGAGATCTCAGGTTTTAAAGCACGTGTTGCGCTCTTTTTTCCTTAAGACCGATTTTTATCCCAAATGAGTTTTTCCGACGAGGTTTTTAACGAGGCAACAATTATGTGCTACCTGAGGATAGTTCAACAGTATCCAAGGCTTTTTAACAATCAACCTCGAATACTGGGGGGCATCACCCTCGGATGTTATATTTTCGAGGAAAATACTTCGTGTCGATGGGTCTCGATAGGGAAACTTTATAATGGGCCAAACGGTCGAATGAATCATGTCCATATAGATGGTCGAGTCCCGATGGAAAAACATGTACGCATGTATAAATTATTCAAAGAAGCATTCTTTCTATTTAAAATATCTTGTGTCTCAAAGAAAATTCTCTACTATAAGAGCTCCAACTTATGATTTTGTGAGAAATGGCTCAAGGGCCAAGTGAAAATATACCTCGAACACTTAGGGACTGTCGTCGACGATCGACGTATTCGAGTTATACAAACTCAAATCCATAAGACCTCAAAGAGGCACCCCCCGATCTATAGGCCAAGGCCATCATTCTCGAGGACTAACACTTTGAAGCGTTATTGGGAAATAAGCCCAAGAGGCATACCCAAAGGCTACAACCAAAATAACGCGGCTCGGAGACGTCCGAACCCCGCAATTAAAATAGGCCTTAGAATTTTTTGAAAGTCGGTTAAAAAAGGCTGACCTCGACAAATAATCAAAAGGGCTTCGATAAAATCAACCCTCGAAAAAACCTTAAGAGGTATCAAATTATCTTAACACAAACGTGCTAAGGCACAAAAGGCAAAGGGGTTTCAATCGACACCGAACCCTCAAAAAACCCAATGGGTAAAAAATACATGCTAAGTCATAAAGAAATTTTTACTAAGTATTTTAAGCCGAAAAAGGGAAATGATAGCCATCTTTTAAAGGCCATCGGCCCAATTTAAAGAGCCTAAGGGCCAATACACTTAGAGTTTGAGATCTTGTTCTCACTCAATTCGGACCTAAAGGTTCCACTATTCCGAGCTCAAATGAAATTAACTTAAATGTATGTCGAAGATTCATCATTAAGTTATATAAAACCTTAAGGGGTGCGATACTGTGAGCTCGAAACTTGCTCGAACTCAGTTATAAAAACAATGCAATTATGGTTTCGATCAAGCCATCCGAGATCGAAATCTCGAACATATTATTAAGCTCGGGGACTCTTCCTTGCTTAACTAAAAAACCTAAGGGTTTGTTCTACTCTAAGTTCGAGCTAGTGCTCACTCGATTATAGAGGCTGCAACAACAAAATTTTTACAAGGCAAAGAGGAAGCATAATTTATCACAAATAAAAAACCAGAGACAAAATGGAAAAAAAAGGAATTTTTCATATATAGAAAGTATTTACAAAGACCACACAGGGTCTTACACAAAAAAATAGAAGGATAAAAAATCCTAAGCGCCTAGTCCACTTTGGGAGCCGCATCTGCGAGAGCCGCGTCTTCGGGATATTCATCTTCATCCGCTATCGGATACACTCGCGGAGTCTTCATCATCGGAAAGTAAAGATTCATCCTCGACCTCCAAAACTTTTGCACTCTTGATAACAGCCGAGAGGTCGAAGCCACGAGCATGCACCTCCTCAAGAGTCTCTCTCCGATATTGGCGCCTAGCGTGGTCGACAACGCACGATAATTTAACCTCAGCAGCAACGGAAATCTCCTGTGCCCGAGTGTTAGAAGCTTTGGCATCGACTCTGTAAGAGGCCACGAGCGCCTCCGCCTCGGATGTTGCCCTTGCAAGCTCTGCGGCCAACCGAGTCTCGAGCTCTTCAATCTTCTGTGCTCGGGTCAAGCTCTCCTCCTTCGCACTTTGGAGTTGACGCTCAACTGAAGATAGTTGGGCTCGAACCGCATCTTTCTCCGAGGCGACACAGTCCATGTTCTGCTTCTACCCTAGAGTCTCTGCCTCCTTCATCTTGGCCTCCTCACGAAGCTGCTCGACCAATTGCCCTTTTGCTGAACCTCTAGAATCAAAGTGTTAGTCTCCAATATTGAGTTAATATATATAATGAGCTCCCAAAAATTTACATTACCCATTCGATGAGCTCGGTCTGTTCTTGACGAGCCCTTGTCAGTTCGGCTCGAAGGCTCCTGATTTTCTCTTCTCTTTGCTCATGAAGGAGTTTGAGGGCGTCTCTCTCCTCCGTGAGCTTTTTGAGATCAGCCTCACATCAGGTCATCTCAGCCCGATATTTGGAAGATGCTTCTCGATGGAACGCCGTAGCCTGTACAGAAAGTAAGAAAACCAGGCATAAAGAAGTAAGAAAAAACGCAAACATGATAAAAAAGGTTAGAACTTACTTGGTTAGGAAGCCGATGAGCCTCATAAAAAATGAGTGAGGCATCCAGGTCGGGAGCATCATCGACCCCGTGAAGCAGCCGCGAATTATTTCATCCCTTTTGGGGGCCGACCCCACATCGGGGGTTCCCATAGACCGGGCATCTCGAAACTTCCATTCGGAGAACGTGGGACCACGCGGTGAATCATCAATGTTAATTTCCCGAAGCGAGTCACTTGAGACATTCTCCTCTCTTTGAAGGGCCTCAAAACTGGACCTTTCGGGCACACCCGCTGGTTGTTCATCACGGTCGGGGATATCTTCAACACTCGATGACTCAGGGAATCTGCTCGGACCTTCTTCCGAGATCTCCTCTATACGTGGCTGAACCTCCTCAACCGTCACCCGTTCAACAGTCTTCGAAGCTTCAATGCTTCCCCTCTTCCGAACCACCAGCAGGTAGTCGACATCCTCTCCATCCTCATCTTCTTCCCGTAGTTTTTGGACTACATCGGCAGATAAAATAGTAGGATCAATCTTTGACTTCCGAGCCTTGCTTTTTCTAAGCTTCGGAGTATAAGGAGGCAAGGCCCTTCTCCTCTTCTTTTCTTTAGTTTGCTTCGGGACCTCCTCTTCCCTGGGTGGAGGCGGCCTCATGACGACATTGTCTCCGAGACCTGTATGAGAAGAAATCAAGTTAAGAAGAATGTTTCATATGAAAGCACCAAACATAGACGGGGGAACTTACCTTGATTTTTAGCCTCCCATTGACCCTTGGCCAAGTCGCGCCACGAGCGCTCAACATACGAAGAGGTTGAGGCCAGTTGTCGAATCCAACCTGCAAGGTTCGGGACTGCACTAGGAAACCAGGGGGAAGCTGAGCCATGAAGAAGAATATAGATCAGAAAGAATAAACAAAGCAAAATAATAAACAAACACTATCGGTGAGATTGTACTTACGCTTCATGTTCCATTCTTTGGGGAATGGCATCTTCTCAGCGGGGATCAAGTAAGAAGTCTTGACTCGGACAAACCTTCCCATCCATCCGTGGTACTTGTCCTCGTCTATGCTCGAGAACAACACCTTCGTGGCCCAGCGCTAAAGCCTTATTAGTCCACCCCGATAAAGAGGGGGGCTGTATAGCCTCATGAGATGATCGAGGGTGAAAGACATCCCCTCGACCTTGCTTGTGAAGAATATGAGCAAAATGACTATGCACCAAAAAGAGGGGTAGATCTGGCCTAGGGTTACCCGGTATTGGCGACAAAAGTTGAGTATGACGGGATCGACGGGGCCCAATGTGAAAGGTTAAGTATACACACTTAGGAACTCTTTCACATGGGTGGTGATGTCCTCATCGGGGGTAGGAATCACCACTTCTTTATCCTCCAAGTGGCAATATTTTTTCACCCGCTCGAGATCACCTTTGGATATCGAGAAGATGTATCTAGACATGGGCTCACATCGGCCGGGAATCGAATAGGGTTTTTCGACTTTGAAGTCGGAAGTAAGTTCACATGGCCCGGGGATGCACTCTTCAATATGTGGCTCCACCGGCGTTTTGTCGCCGGCCGGCCGCGATGAGGAGGCATTTTCTTTTTTGGGGACAATCTTTGATGTTTTTGCCATCGCTATATGAAGTTTAAGAAAGAAGAAGGCGGAATCGGTGTTTTAATAAGGGACTGGTAAACAGAAACTGGCAAAAATGATGAAGTTGAAGAGAGTAGAAGAGCTTCAAGAGATTTGGAGAAATTTTGAGAGTAAAGTTTGAGAATATTATGAAGGTGATCTATTTATAATGGCTATTTCGACGGTTTTAGAGCACTGGTGGCCGACCATCAACTGACATTAATTAATGACCTTGGGAACTGTGCAGACGCGTCACTTCAATCACTTCTGTCGCTTGCGTCACAAGATTGACATCATAATTGATTGAGAAATTAAATCGGAGTCTCAAGTTCGTATCTTCTCGTTACACTCCAAAAAATGAGGGGACTATCTGTATATGGTCGAAATCGAGCATACCCGATTTCATTGGCAGGGGAGTTACCTCGAGGGTTGCTCCATAATAGATCAGGCTCGATCTCGGAGATAGAACATCGAACTCGGGATCGAAGCATTCATTGAGATCGAGGCCAACAACAATCGAGACCAAGCATGACTGACTTCGAGTAAGGCGTAATAATGGAATGGCGAGATATTAGCAACCGATCAAAGATCAAGGCGAAAATCTCAGAATAGATCAAATCAAAGTGGTTACTGATGCCAATTGCGGGATTTGTTTCCGTTATTAGAATTGTACCTTATTTAGGATTCCTCTATTATATAAAGAGGGATCCCATTCATTTGTAAGAGGTTATTTTTATTCACTGATAAGAATACACACTTACGCTATTTGCTTTATTTTATTCACTGTTCATCACTATTTGTCCCATTTTCTATTGTTCTTATTAACTAACCTCGGGACTATCTCGAATCGAGGTCGAGGCGTTGCTAAAATTCTGGTTTGGTTCATTTTATAGTTTAATTTATCTATTCAGCTCTTTATTTATCAATTGGTATTGAACTAAATTACGTATCCTTAAAATCACTATATAAGTTTAATTGTTACTCGAATTTTAGGGTAAACAATACGTTAAAAAAAAACAGTGTTATCATCTTTCCACATTAGCCTTAAATCTGTGTCACTTTAGATTGAACTTTGAATCGAGTTGCATTTTTTATTTCATATTCATGTGTTACCTTTTCTATTGTATAAAGAACTAATGATCCCGTTAGCTAACTTGGTTTAACTTTAAATTCTATCATTCTATTTTATGGAACAAATGAAACTATGTGTTCTAAAATATTTCTTATATCCTCGTGACATGCACTTCGGATGTTGTTCCGACATTTTTTTGTCTTTTTTCAAGTTTGATTAGAGGATATTAACAAGTCCCTTTTTACCGTATATGCCTCATATTTTCGCTATGTGAAAGGTAGAAAATGCCTGATTCTGTGAGTACATAATCGGAGCAGAGAAAAAACAGAAACCAAACTTATGAGAAGAATTTTCTTGCTTCTAGGAAACAGAAACCAACCATAATTGAAAATTTTGTATTCTATGTTTTAGTTGTATTATCTTGACAAGATTATTTTTTATTTATGGAGAACGGGGAAACAATTTTTAACAGCTGCTTTTTATAAACATTTGGCCGAAAGAGGTCAATGAGACAATGACAAAGTCTTTTAATTATGTTTGAAGGTGAAAACGTTTCTTTTGAATCATTAATACAAAATATAGGATAGTTTCTGAGAAATTTTACCTTGGTATAATATATACTATTTTCTAACTCTTTCAAATTCAAACAATTATTAAGTGTTAGCTATAGGAGTCCAATAATCATGAGAAGTAGATAATTTAATGTAAGGGAGAAATCACTTCACTTGACTTGTTTGATGTTTTCTGACCATTAAAAGACTTCAATTTGGAGGTTCTCTAAAGAATCATAAGTATTGCTCTTTAACTGTTGCGAATGAAGCCTCCTGAATATTTGTAAAATTTTTCGGAGTTACACTTTAGTCCTAAATATTATAGTAGCTTTTACTTTACCCCTGAAGTTTTACATTTTTTCCCTTTTCTTTAAATACTGATATAACTTCAAGAGGATGTTGAATGAAAATTTGAATTCTTATCTCTTAATTTCGCTTTCCTGTTTCAATGACGAATCCACCTTGATTCACTACAATTGGTATCAGAGCAGTTCCCAACCCCCTCTTTCACTCCAAGGTCTGATGACCCAATCGTCAAGGGTACCAAAGATAAGTTTCAAAAATTTGAAACTGAGCAATCGCAACTCGATGCAATGCTTGCAGACAACTTGGAGAGAACTCGTCGAAGGTGCATAGAATTCAGCAGTTGCTTAACCGGACCGAAGCACATCCGATGGCAGATGCGTACGGTCATCAGTATTACATTAGATCAGAGTTTCAATCCCTATGACTTTGAGTATTACCATGATGATTTGCCTCCATACTCTTATCAGGTTCCATATGCTTATCAGATTAACAATAACAATCTAGGTTTCTATTTCGTTCAATTCTGTGATGGCTTGGAGATGTCAATGGTTGCCGCTAGGTTAGACAACTTGCTGGACTCTAGTGCCAAGTATGTGGGGACTAATTGCTCACATATTGATTTTTCACCACTTAAAGCACCTCTAGACTCAATGAGTGGATTTGACATGGGTTATGATCATTTGGAGACTGGTTACCCTTTAGCAAGTGTTTCACCAATGAAAAATAAAATATTCTAAAAATAATCAAGATCACCCATTTGATAAATGTACTCAAAGATCTAGGTAGATTTATCAAGAGGTTTTAATTGATGAAGGTCACATAGAGGTGTTCGATGGAAGTCCCAAGAGAAATGAACTTAACTTGACTAATGAATTTGCTAATTAAGGAGTCGATTCTGATATCTTTTAGTTGCCAGGACCATCTAGAGCCTACTGAGAGAGAGAGAGAGAGAGAGAGAGAGAGAGAGAGAGAGAGAGAGCAGTTTAATAGAAATGATGATTTCCTTGAAGGCATTGTTTTAGGAGACAATTGTGGAGTTGTTCCATCAGAGTGTTGAATGATCCTCCGTTTTTTATGGAATTGAGAATTATCTTGTAGCTGATAGTGGTTCTGATTTCGGAGATAATGAGGTTGTGAGGGAAAATGCTGAAAAAGTGGAGGAAGTAAAGGAAGTAAATTTGGAGGAATTAGAGAGCGTGTTGTCAATCTATTGTAGAGTAATTATATTGTTGCTAGATCTAGACAGTACAACCCTGAGGAAATTGACTTGTATTTGTTTGAGGAATTTGTTTTGAGAGTATTAGACACCCTATGTTCCTGGGAAGAATTTGATTTCCTTATCCAAATGGGTTTTGAAGAAACCTGAGTTATCGGTGACATGAAGGGTGATCACGCCCAACTATGCCTTATAAAAAGGACTAAGCGGTCGTTGTCAATATATTCCAGGTATTAAGCCCAGAGTCGAATCCCACAGGGAATTAACCTACCAATCATAGTTATCAGACACACTTAATTCCACGCACTCAACTTTCAAGATATTTTGAATAACAATATGTGGTTTTTATACTAACTGTTACTTTATGAAACAAGATTAACTAAGAGCTAACTAAGAATGGTTTGTGAACAATAATGAGAAGGATCTAAGGTTATGATTTTCCCTATTGACGGAATCCTCTCCTGCTATGTTTCACATAAATTCTTCTAATTGTCTCTATCGATCATGAGCACTTTTCCTACCGTAAATCTCGACCGAGTAATTACGACAATTTATTAGACATACTCTCCCGAGTTACGCTAGCTGGCTTCTGTTACAACTCACTTAGATCGCACCCAAGATTTTGTTTTCCCTAATCCCATCTTTAAACCCTAGGTTATTGATTCCTCACATACTTCAGGAGTGATCATGTTCAACAACTACCTAAATATGCACTCTCTCCCGAGTAATACATACTAAATAGGCACAGCTAATTGAATATCCTTTCAATTTACTTCAACAAAAACGTAGTTGAACAAATAGAGATTAAACTTGGAAAATTTATATTATCATAGAAAAAGGTTCATCCTTCAAGAGGTTCCATCAAAACCTTAGACTAAATGTTTAGCTACTCATAACAAAACAAGATAACGCAATAAAGTAATTCATGATTCTCATACTGATAAAAGAAGAAGATTGAAAACTCCAATGGTGTCTTGATCTTTCTCCCACTTGTTCTTGCCTCCAAAATAAGTCTAAAACAAGCTTAAGCTTGACTTGGGCGAGTTTATTGAGTTTATATAGGGTTAGGATAAGTATTCCCCATTTTTGCACTTAAGTCCCTAAATTTTACTGGCTATCTCCAGGTCGACCGCGGCCACGAGCCAACCGCGGTGGATTATGAACATACTATTTTTCTCCTTTGTCCACCGCGTTCCAGCCGCGGTCGCGGTGGATTGTTGTCCAGTTTTTCCCAGCCTTTTCTTACTCATTTTAATCTGGACTTCTCTCGTTTGGCCTTGTATCTACATATTTGATTCTAAAATGCACCATTATCTTTCAACTCTGAAGTAACTTCTGCAAAGCACAAAAACCTTAATTAGAGCATTTTGTTATCATTTAGCACTTAAAACATCAATAAAGCATGGTTAACTTAGAGCATAAATAGCATCTACATCGCATTTATAGGCTACTATCAATACCCCACACTTAAATTGTTGCTAGTCCTCTAGCAACAAAACCATACTCTATAGGCCTAATCATCACAAGGTAACTTCCCCACTCCTTACACCAAGAACAATTCTTGGTAGACTACCTCAACATAACATCCAAACCTCAAGAGTGGACTCTCTCTCTAGCCACGCAATGTCCATAACCAACTTTCTTACTCTAAGTTAGAGGTCCAAACTTACCTTCCTTTCGCGAGTCAAGTGCCTACTCACCACAAAGATACTTACATCAAGGTTATGACAATTCACACACTGAGGAATTCAAACAATTAAGATTCCGCTCACCCTCAGAAAGAAATTCTCATGCCACATAAAACGCACCATAGGCTTGCCCTTAGTGTAATATTCAACTAATCGAGCTCCTTTAGTCTAGAATCAAGTAGGACTTTATTTGGTTGTAATGTAGGCTGCGGGACAGGTGGGATATATATATATATATATATATATATATATATAAGATTGGCTACACCTCCCTAAACACTTTAATATATTTTTTTTTCACATTAAAGCCCATACCTTTGTCAAACCATTATTCCACCGTTTCATCATTGTGTTATACCCTTTTACTTCTTTAAGTACACTTTTTCAAAAGCCACCACCATTTGAGACTTCATTCTTTTTTTTTCTTTTCATTCCCGGTGGCTTCTAATATTCATTATCACATTGTGCACCTTTATCTAGATTCTCTTAGTTCCACTCAAAATCCCAACAAACCACCCCGCACTTTCACATTTCTATGTTCGTCACAACTCAAGTTCTTCAAAAAAGGAGGTGATAGGGTTCAAAAGATAGTCAATTCAAAAATCGGGCCAGGCTTGTAATGTGGTTGCCAAAGAAAATAAGATTACATGCTCAAAGGGGTTAACTATGGTATATACAATCAAGTGGGTAAAAAAGTATATAAATAGGTTCAACAAAGAAACGCCTATATCATTTTCTAGACCAATCAAAGCTACCATTTCACTTCGTACACACACAAGGCAAGTTCTAGGCATTGAATGTTAGCACATAATACACAAAATTCTCACACATGGCACATGACTCAGTCAGTTCGGATCATCAGACACTCTGCTCAAAGTATTTTCAGCTAAATCAAGAACATGCAATTTAAGGCTTTCTTGCTAGAGTCGACTAGTGAGCCTAAGTGTCATGCTAAGGCAATCAGTATTTAAGGTACTACGGAGTTCAGGGATCCTATTTCTATTCTTCCCTCGCCCAAGAATTACTAATCTAAAAAGAAAAAAAATAACTACACCCGGTTCAAATGGAATGTAAAGACCCTTAAAATTTTCTCGTTTTAAAATAATGCCCGAATGGTCCCCGAGTTGTTTTATTGTGGAATTAGAACGAACCTAAATTGAGTAAAAAGTACCCCGAGACTTAAAGAATAAAATTGTCCTTAAAGTAGGTGTTATGCGACGCAACTATGCAATCACATAACGTGTGTGCGGACCGTATAATGGTCGCATACACGGGCAGATCACTGCCCCATTTGAGGTCAACTATGCGGTCCAATATGCGTTTCAGTTCAGCGGACCGCATAAGCTGTCGCATTGTTGCCTTTGATTTTGGGAGCGAAGTAATGCGACACATTATGCGATCACATAACGTGTATGCGGAACGCACAATGGTCGCATACCTGGGCAGTGTATCTTGAATTTTGGCCCATCTTGGGGGCCATTATGCGGTCGATTCTGCGGACCGCATGTCAGGAATGCGATCGCATTCCTGACAGTATTCTTGTGTCAGGGCCCTATTTTTCTAATTTTTAAAACCCGACCCCAGTTCAATAAAATACCCCTCCCCTTCATTTTAACCATTTTTCTGAGATATTAGAGAGAGGAAAGAGTGGGTTCTAGAGAGATAAAGTCCCAACTTCATAAAATTGGTCTTCCTTCATCACTCAAGCTTGGAACTAATCAAGTAGGACACAAATTTATTCACTCTAAGAGGTAAGCTTCTACCCGATTAACTCTAATTTCCAAATTTTTGTTAAAATGAAACATGGGTAGGATAGTTCATAAAAACGGGGTTAAGAATCTTGCATGCATGTACCCAATTTATCATAATCTAGTAAAGGAAAATAGGTTGGAGTAACCTTTCACTAAAAAAGGGTTATTTAATCTAAAAGAACACCTAGTGTTTGATAGAAAGCTCAAATGAGTTCAAGACATGTTCATGATTCCTAATTCTAAGTTTAAATGTGTCACATTGTGAATTAGATTGAAGGTGCTAGAAGGTCCGGTGATTTGAGATAGAAATTAAGGACAAATCCCGATTCGAGGTATGTATGGCTAACTTTAACCTTCGTAGAATCCTCTTGTTGGGTCTGAGTATACGGCATGTGTACCTTGTTTGGAAATATGTGAATTGATTGTTCAAATGTGTTGAGACGTAAGATTCTATTCTCTGATTGTCCTAGTTGACTGTCGTGCTACCGTGCTACATGAGGTTGTGAAAAGAGTTTTGATGTGCCTATTTCATTCTGTGCAAAGCTCGTAAATGCTAAAGGGTATCGATATGAAAGGATGTGTAATGATTGAAAGATTGATGATGTGCCCAAATGTGGGAATGTGTAAAATGGTTAAAAGCCGTGCATGGAAAGTAATGAAAAAGGGTATTGTGAAATGATGTAAATGAGTTGAACAATTATGGAAACACCGTGTACATGAATTACTACTTGATGAGAGTTATTGTGCCTTGGGCCCAAATAAATAAATTGTTGATATGAACTTGTATTCCTTGAAATGATGATTCTTGTGATGTAATTGTTTGTGGTTTTTGTTGTGAATTTAAATTGTCAGGCGAGGTCGGGTTGCACGCCGCAACACGAAGTAATAAGGTTGATGGGTTGTGGTGATAAGGGTGGCCGAGGTAATAAGGGTGGCCGAGGTAATAAGGATGGAAATGTGATCATTATCACTACTGAAATGAAAATCTATGAGTTTTTGAATATGATGATGTTGAAAGGGGAAAAAGGAGAGATTGTGAAACTTGTTTGATTTTGGTTGTTTCTTTCCACGTGCACTGATCAATTGGTTCTATTACTGTCTCTTAATTGCGTACTGTTTGATTGTATTTGGGATAAAGTTTGTTTATACATACTAGTACTATTCCACAGTACTAA
Source organism: Nicotiana knightiana (assembly GCA_005239525.1). Taxonomy (NCBI): domain Eukaryota; kingdom Viridiplantae; phylum Streptophyta; class Magnoliopsida; order Solanales; family Solanaceae; genus Nicotiana; species Nicotiana knightiana. Next base: position 22,514 of record ML422908.1, on the reverse strand, counting down.
CGTCCCTTTTTCCGGGGCCGCTACATCTTTTATATGGATGTAGGTGGGTCCATAGCAGGTAGCTCAGCTCGCCGTTAGTGGTGATTTCTCCTCATCCTTTTTCAGCTGTATTGGTGAGCCCCACTTCCTCTTGGGGCCATGTGTAGTTCATGCCATCTCCTTTTGAGTATATTATGTATTGTAAGGTATAGCCGGGACCTTGTTGCCGGCAAGTATTGTATAAATTCCTAGTACTCTTAGAGGCTCCGTAGACACTATGTGGGTGTATATATATATATATATATATATATATATATTGGGCAGTGGTTGTATTTACCCGTAATCGTGGTCCGTATTGGGAAGTGTTGTATCTATTATGTATGTTTTGGGAAATCTAGTATAATAATGTAAAATGAGGAAAAATTGAATTTATCGTGGTAATCACACACTTTTAAGCTTATCTCACTGTTTCACATAAATTCTGGATGATATAAACACGGGGAATCACGTTGGGTAGGAAAGGCAAATCAGGTTCGCTTGACTGGGGTCACCCGATTGAGTGCCGGTCGCGTCCCTCGATTTTGGGACGTGACAAACTTGGTATCAGAGCCTAAGGTTTTAAAAGTGTCCTAGGATGTCTCGGAGCCGTTTCTAGTAGAGCCCTTCTTATCAGTGTGTTGTCGACCACATATATAATTAGGTGGCTACATGGACATTTAGGACACCCCTTTTCATTGTTATTCTATATCGTGCGGTGAAGTGGAAAGTGAAAGTATTCTTGTTTAACTCGTACTCTGTTCCATAATTTTCTGTGATGGCACCAAAGAAGAGATCTCGACTCGGCCTAGAGGCCAATGCTGCCCCAAGTGTGGCCGTGAATTCTGTACCCGATGGTGCGGGTGAGAGCGAATCCCCGACCTTGAATCCATCTGTCCTATCTGTTCCAGATCAGAGTGTTCCTATTCCTTCTGCAGCGGAGGGTGCTACAACCCTTCCCGCAGATATTCCTGATCCTTCTTCGGTTCCAGCTCCAGGTCCCAGTACTTCCTATGGGGACCTTAGGGGAGCTATTCATATGTTGACCAAGTTAGTGGCCGCTCAGGCTCAAAGATATCATTCTGCCCCTGCGTCTTCTAGTGGACAGGGAGATTCCGCCGGTTCCAGAGTCAACCAGTTTCTGCGGTTGGCCCCTCCAGAGTTCTCAGGTATTGATCCAGAGGCTGATCCGCAGGACTTTCTAGATGAAATGTACAAGACGCTTTGGGTTATGAATTCTACAGAGACAGAGGGGGTTGAGTTAGCATCTTACAGGCTGAGGGGAGAAGCGTATTCCTAGTTCGAGATGTGGGAGGATTCCCGTGGGGAGGGAAGTCCTCCGGTGAGATGGGATGAGTTCGTTGATGCTTTTATGGATCACTTTTTGCCTGCCGAGACTATGGCAGCCCGTGCTACGGAGTTTGAGTTCTCAAGCAGGGTAATACGAGTGTGTGGGAGTACCACATGGAGTTCGTGAGGTTGTCCAAGTACGCTCCTCAGTTGGTATCGACTATGGATGTCAGAGTTCGACGGTTTGTTCAAGGCCTCAGTCCCTTGGTTGTGAATGAAGCTGCTACAGATGCCTTGCACTCAAACATGAACTATGGTAAGATAGTGGGATTCACCCAGGCCACGAAGGCCAGAAAATTGAAGATAAGGTCGGAGAGGGAGAGTATTAGTAGGGCCCGATCAGCGGGCCACTCATGGAGTTCAGTTGGAGGAGGGACACCAGTTCAAGGGAGAGGACCATCAGGGCCATCCCAGTCTTATGCTTATTCCTCATCCAGTGCATCGCCATCAGTGCACCGTCATCAGCAGAGCAGTCGCTCGGGACCAGGATCAGACAGTAGGAGACCCCATCAGTCCGGTCGTTCAGGAGGGAGGTTCCAGCAGCAGAGGAGGGCTCCGTGCCCTAAGTGTGGGAGGTCCCATACCGAGCTTTGTTACCTGGATATCCCGGTATGCTACGGGTGTGGGGTGAGAGGTCATATTCAGCGGCGTTTTCGTGTGCCCAGTCAAGGCAGGGGTTGTGGTTTTTCTCAGCCATCCGATTCTTCAGTCGTCGTATATTCAGTACGTCCTCCAGCTCCAGCAGGGCGTGGTGCAGTTAGAGGTGGAGGTCGTGGTAGAGGTGGACCTAGTCGGTTCTATGCTTTTGAGTGGTCGCCAGAGTGCGGAGTCTTCTCCAGATGTTGTTACAGGTATTCTGGCTGTCCAAGCCGTTGATTGTTATGGTCTTATTGATCCGGGGTCCTCCTTGTCCTATGTTACTCCATTTATTGCTTCAAGTTTTGAGATATAACCCGAACAACTTCATGAGCCGTTCTCTGTGTTGACTCCAGTTGGTGATTCCATTACAGCCGCACGAGTCTATAGGAATTGTGTTGTCACGGTGTGTGGTCGAGATACCACGGCCGATCTTATCGAACTTGGGATGGTAGATTTCGATGTTATCATGGGGATGGATTGGCTTTACTCGTTCTTTGCTAAACTCGACTGCCGAACCAGAATTATGAGACTAGAGTTTCCTAACGAGTCAGTTATTGAGTGGAAAGGGAATGGTGTGGTGCCAAAGGGCAGTTTTATTTCCTACCTTAAGGCCTCAAAGATGATTAAAAAGGGGTGTGTTTATCATTTGGTCCAGGTTGCGGACACCACTTCAGAAGTGTCTGCCCCCGAGTCCGTCCCAGTCGTGAATGAGTTTCTTGAAGTATTTTCGGACGAGCTTCCAGGGATTCCACCACATAGAGAGATCAATTTAGGGATTGATGTATTGCCACGCAACCAATATCTATTCCACCATACAGAATGGCGCCAGCAGAGTTGAGGGAGTTAAAGGAGCAGTTGAAAGACTTATTAGAGAAAGGGTTCATTCGGCCGAGTCTGTCGCTGTGGGGCACTCTGATTCTTTCGTCAGGAAGAAGGATGAGTCGCTTCGGATGTGTATTGATTATCGGCATCTCAACAAGGTCACTATCAAAAACAAGTATCCATTGCCTCGGATAGACGATTTGTTCGACCAATTGCAAGGTGCGAGGTTCTTCTCCAAAATTAATTTACGATTGGGGTATCACCATTTGAAGATCAGAGAGCAGGATATTCCTAAGACCGCCTTCAGAACTCGTTATGGCCATTTTGAATTTTTGGTAATGTCCTTTGGACTGACCAATGCTCTAGAGGCTTTCATGGATCTTATGAATTGGGTTTTCAAACCGTTTCTTGACTCCTTCATGATTATTTTTATTGATGACATCCTCGTCTACTCGCGCAGTCGGGATGATCATGCTAATCACCTCAGGGCAGTTCTGCAGACTCTTCATCAACACTAATTGTGTGCCAAGTTTTCAAAATGTGAATTTTGGTTGGAGTCAGTCACATTTTTGGGCCATGTAGTTTCCAGAGAAGGGACTAAGGTTGATCCCTAGAAAATCACAGCGGTAAAGGATTAGCCTAGACCAACGACCCCGATGGAGATTCACAGTTTCTAGGGTCTAGCCGGGTATTATCGGAGGTTTGTGGAAGGGTTCTCCACCCTCGCCTCCCCATTGACTAAATTGATGCAGAAGGCAACTAAGTTCCAATGGTCCGACTCTTGTGAGAATAACTTTCAGGAATTGAAATCAAGATTGACTTCGGCACCAGTGTTAACCTTGCCAGAAGGAACAGAGGGATTTATGGTTTATTGCGATGCTTCAAGGGTTGGTTTGGGATGTGTGTTGATGCAAAACAGGAAGTTTATAGCCTATGCTTCCAGGCAACTCAAGAATCACGAGAAAAATTATCCGACGCATGATTTAGAACTCGCGGCAGTTGTGTTTGGATTAAAAATCTGGCAGCATTATTTGTATGGGGTACATGTGGACGTGTTCTCAGACCACAAGAGTCTCCAATATTTGTTCAAGCAGAAGGAGTTGAATTTAAGGTAGCGACGATGGTTAGAATTTCTTAAGGATTATGATATGAACATTCTGTACCATCCTGGAAAAGCAAATGTGGTGGCCGACGCTCTCAGTCGGAAGTCTATGGGTAGTCTGGCTCATTTGGAGGAAGATCAAAGGCCGTTGGCTCGGGAGGTTTGTCAATTGGCTAGTCTGGGGGTCTGTCTCTAGACCTCAGACGAGGGGAAAGTCATGGTGCATAATGGGGCAGAATCATCACTTGTAGCGAAAGTCAAGGAGAAGCAGTTTACTGATCTAGCATTGGCGCAGTTGAAGGAGGCAGTTCTGAATAGCAAGATTTCGGCATTTTCACTCAGGAGCGATGATGGTGTTTTGTGGTGCCAGGGAAGGTTATGTGTTCCTGATGTGGATAATATTCGGGAGAGGGTGATGGCGGAAGCTCACAATTCTAGGTATTCCGTGCACCCGGGTTCTACGAAAATGTATCAAGATCTCCGGGAAGTGTATTGGTGGAGTGGTATGAAAGGAGGTGTGGCAGACTTTGTATCTAAATGTCCGAATTGTCAGCAGGTGAAGGCCGAGCATCAGAGGCCTGGTGGATTAACTCAGCTTGTGGAAATTACAATGTGGAAATAGGAAATGATCAACATGGATTTGGTGGTAGGGTTACCTCGCACTCAGCGCAAGTTCGACTCGATTTGGGTGATAGTGGATCGACTCACGAAATCAGCTCACTTCTTGCCGGTCAAGTCCACCGATACTGCAGAACAATACGCTCAGGCGGGGTCGGGTATATTGAAATGATGATTCTTGTGATGTAATTGTTTGTGGTTGTTGTTGTGAATTTAAATTGCCAGGTGGGGTCGGGTTGCGTGCCGCAACACGAAGTAATAAGGTTGATGGGGTTGTGGTGATAAGGGTGGCCGAGGTAATAAGGGTGGACGAGGTAATAAGGATGGAAATGTGATCATTATCACTACTGAAATGAAAATCTATGAGTTTTTTAATATGATGAAGTTGAAAGGGGAAAAAGGAGAGATTGTGAAACTTGTTTGGTTTTGGTTATTTCTTTCCACGTGCACTGATCAATTGGTTCTATTACTGTCTCTTAATTGCGTACTGTTTGATTGTACTTGGGATAAAGTTTGTTTATACATACTAGTACTATTCCATAGTACTAACGTCCCTTTTGCCAGGGACGCTAAATATTTTATATGGATGTAGGTGGGTCCATAGCAGGTAGCTCAGCTCGCCGTTAGTGGTGCTTTCTCCTCATCCTTTTTCAGCTGTACTAGTGAGCCCCACTTCCTCTTGGGGCCATGTGTAGTTCATGCCATCTTCTTTTGAGTATGTTATGTATTGTAAGGTATAGCCAGGGCCTTCTAGTACTCTTAGAGGCTCCGTAGACACTATGTGGGTGTGTATATATATTTTGGGCAGTGGTTGTATTTACCCGTAATCGTGGTCCGTATTGGGAAGTGCTGTTTCTATTGTGTATGTTTTGGGAAATCTAGTATAATAATGTAAAATGAGGAAAAATTGGATTTATCGTGGTAATCACACACTTTTAAGCTTATCTCACTGTTTCACATGAATTCTGGATGATATAAAAAAGGGGAAGCACGTTGGGTAGGAAAGGCAAATCAGGTTCGCTTGACTGGGGTCACCCGGTTGAGTGCCGGTCGCGTCCCTCGATTTTGGGTCGTGACATGGAAACCATTGGAAAAGAACAGTGGTTTAAAGAAAAACCATGGGGGAGCTGGTACACTACCTAACAAAAGAAAATCTTTATGTTTTTGTTTTTTTTGTTCGACTTAAGACCCTCAAGAGACCTGTCGAGAGGTGTCCGTCTTCGAGCCAAGCCGAAGTTAATTAATCAACAAATCAAAATATCAAACAAACCAAAATACTACACAAACTATACAATTTCACAACAACAACAACCATCTCCCACCCCACAGTTAAACATTTGGCATGTCCCCATGTCAAAGAAATTAAAGAAAAGTAAGGTAAAGGGACTTCCCTGGTGCTTAGTCCTAATCAGGGACTGTGCCAGGATCAAGGAGACACGCTCGACCTAACACCCAGAGCCAGCCCATGATCTTTCTCTCGGACCTAGCACTTTGGGTGGCCAAATTGTCAACTCGAGCACCCAGCTCATTGACAGAAGTGCGTAGGCCAACCATATCTTGCTCCAAGGCTGTCATCCTGGTACGCCGACGGGCCTGTGATGGGTCTGCCTCTTCAACAATCTGCACTGATGGGGTTGCAATATTCATATCTCCCTCTTCATCATCATCAGCATCATCATCATCCTCATCAGCTGCCACAATCTGGTCCTTCCCGACTGTGATTTTACTAGCCCTGAATGGGGCTTTTAAATGCAATTTCCCATCGTAGATGGGGTTTTCCGGAACTCATGACGTACGGCACAACCGGGTGACCAGAGAAGGGAAGTAGAACTCTTTGCTTGCTTCTGTGGACCGGATGAACATTTCATCTTGAATTAGCCGGGCCACGTCAAAGTCATGGTGATTGACAAAACACCAAATCGCCGCTGCTCTTGGCGCATTAACATATGTTGTATTGATGGATGGCAGGAGATGGTTGTTGATGATTGTTAGCCAACACTTAGCTTCCCAATTGAGAGATTGGGATTTCAATTTCATTCTTGGCTTGATCCATATTGGCTCTCTACCAGCGACACAATTTGTTTGAACCATTAAGTTCCAAGTGACCGGTGGTCTCTGATAATCTTGGTAGTAGTCTGTATCTCCGGTGAAGACCGACAACCTGTACACTCGGTGGATGGCCTCAAGAGACATATTCACCGCGGTGTTTCGTACTGTTACTACTCTATCTACATGGTCCGGGCAGTTAGCATTGAATTCCCGGACCATCATAATATTGACCTCTTCCTATTCATCAAAGAAGACGTCCAGCTGACGTTTCCTCAACTCGTTGTAAATTTGTGGTCCTTCAACTCTTAACGTAACCCTCTCAATGTGAACTTCAGGAACCAACTTCCTCGTTGATTCTGCATTATATCTATCCCGACCCGTTGGCTGATGCACCTGTGGCCCGTCTTTTCCTGGATTGATGCATTGTTCCTGAAAAATGAAAGGCTACTGTTATTGAGGGTTTGAGTTGTGCGAACCTAGGGTGGTTACTCAGACTTCACCACCACTATGTTCACATTAACAAGTATAGCTCAATGGGGAAATTTCACAAGCACCTAGTGTGCAGTGAATAATTGTTTCATAAACTTAGCCCATGCAAGTACAAATCCTCCCCCAAATCAACCCCAATCACTACACAAACTCCACCCTACCATAATCAACCTCAAACAACAACATCATGCTATTTCTACCATATTTTATATATTACCAACTAAAAATAAGAAAAGAGAACAAAAATCTTACTCTAAATACTACCACACTTCTATCACTACAATTACAAAAGAGAAAGAAAGAAGAAGAAAGACAGAAGCATAACATACCTGGGAGTTGTAAAGTTGAGAGAGGGGAAAATGATGATAATTTTGGAGTGGAAGGGAGATTGGGGAGGAGGGGGATCGGATGTGTCTGTGTGTGTGTGTGAGAGGGAGAGGGGTTTGGGAAAGAAAGAAGAAAAAGAAGATGAGGAGGAGGCGTGGGATTAGGGATTTAGAGTAGGAAGGGGTTTGGGAAAAGTGGGGGGAGGGAAGGGGGTGGTTATATTATAAGTTAGTTTAGAAAAGAAAAAGAAAAAGAAAAGGATTTTTTTTTACTTACCTGGTGACCGGAGGCAGAGACCTATTAATCCACCGCGGTCGGTCCGCAGTCGCGGTGGACCGCGAAAGAATTAGAGTAATCCATCGCGGTCGGTCCGCGCCCCGACCGTGGTCGCGGTGAACCCCATACCAAAATAGTGTATTTCACCGCGGTCCAACCGCGGTCGCGGTGACGTACTTTCAGAATTTACTTGTTTTTATCACGTTTTTACATTTCCGGAGTTGGTTCTTGCCTCCGACTTCTCCAAACATGCACCAATCTTCCCCTATACACTAATATTTGGGTTAGTATCATACACATTAAGTACAATAACAAAGCAAAGGGAAAAAAAAGAAAACATGGGTTGCCTCCCAAGAAGCACTTGATTTAACGTCGCGACATGACACAGATGAGCATGTTTAAGGATCGCTCGACCTCAGGGGCTCAGTAAAATGAATCACTGACACGTCCTTGACTTCATCCATGCCCACATATGGTTTGAACCTGTGTCCATTGACTCTAAACGTGCGAGAGTCATTTTCTGAGGAAATCTCTATGGCACCCGAAGAGAGCACTTCAATCACACGAAATGGCCCAGACCATCATGACTTGAGCTTACCCAGAAATAGCCTTAATCTTGAATTATACAGCAACACCATATCTCCGGGTTTGAAATTCCGTTCAAAAATCTTCTTGTCGTGCAGCTTCTTCATTCTTTCTTTGTATAACCTTGTATTTTCAAAAGCAAGGTAACAAAACTCATCCAGTTCGTGCAATTTCGTGACTCTATTCGTGCCCCCAACTTCTATGTCTAAGTTCATTTGTCTCAGTGCCCACCACGCTCTATGTTTTAACTCCACTGGCAAGTGACAATCTCTTCCAAATACCAACTTATGGCGACATGCCAATGGGTGTTTTGAAAGCAATTTTCTAGGCCCAGAGTCCATCATCCAATTTTTTCGCCCAATCTGTTCTTCTGGCATTCACCGTTTTGGTTAACACACTCTTTATCTCTCTATTCGATACTTTGACCTGCCCACTGGTCTGAGGATGGTATGGAGTTGCCACTTTGTGGCGTACATCTTATTTCGCCAATAATTTCTCAAATGCTCGGTTGCAGAAGTGAGTGCCTCTGTCACTGATTATGGCTCTTGGGGTCCCGAAACGGGTGAATATATTCTTCTTCAAAAACCCAATCACCACCCTTGCATCGTTGGTGGGGAGTGTTGCAGCTTCAACTCATTTGGACACATAATCTACAGTAACAAGTATGTACTTATTTCCATGGGAACTGACAAAGGGACCCATGATGTCTATTCCCCAAACATCGAATACTTCAACCTCCTGAATTGGGTTCGTGGGCATCTCATGATGACAGGAAATGTTCCCGGCTCGCTGGCATTCATCACAAACTTGACCCATAGATGTGCATCCTTAAACACAGTTGGCCAGTAGAACCCGACTTCCAGAACTTTCGTGCCCATCCTTACTCCTCCAAAATGTCCGCCATATGCCGATGCGTGACATGCCTGCAAAATAGAAGATTGATCTATCTCGGGGACACACCTTCAGATCATATTGTCAACACAAATCTGAAACAGATAAGGTTCATTCCAGTAATACATGCGGCAGTCACGGTAAATTTTTTCTTTTGGATAGAGGAAAAGTCATAGAGAACTATACCGCTTGCCAGGTAGTTTGCAATGTCTGCATACCATGGCACTTCCTCAAGGCTTGTGGCGAGTAGCTGCTCGTTTGGAAAGGTTTCCAGAATATCCTCTACCTCAACTGATTTTTTTGCTCCTTCCAGTCGCGATAAGTGATCACTGACCTGATTTTCCGTGCCCTTACGATCATGAATTTCCAATCGAACTCTTGCAGCAGCAGCAACCAACGAATCAGGCGTGGTTTTGACTCCTTATTTTCGATCAGGTACCTGAGAGAAGCATGATCAGTATATACAATTACCGTTGAGTCAATCAGGTATGATCTGAACTTGTCAAATGCGAACACCCCACAACCAGCATCTCTTTCTCTGTTATAGTGTAGTTCAGCTGAGCTCCACTCAATGTTCTACTTGGTAGTAAATTGGGTGCATTATTTTATCCTTCCACTGTCCTAACACTGATCCCACTGCGTAGTCACTTGAATGGTTGCTCCCAGTCGGGGGAAACAATGATGGGTGCTGTGACTAGCTTCTTCTTTAATTCCTCGAATGCTAACCTGCAATCATAAAAAAACAAAGGGGTGATCCTTTTCTAGCAATTTACACAGAGGGTTAGCAATGTTTGAAAAGTCCTTTATGAATCTTCGGTAAAAACCGGCATGCCCGAGGAAGCTCCTTATCGCTTTGACTGATGTGGGAGGTGGAAGCTTTTCTATTACATCAACTTTCGTACGGTCCACCTCAATGCCCTTTCTTGATACTAGGTTCCACAAGAATATACCTTCTTGTACCATGAAATGTCACTTTTCCCAATTAAGTACCAGGTTAGTCTCAATGTATCTTTTCAAAACTCCGGTAAGATTTTTAAGGCACTCATCGAATGAGTTTCCCACCACTAAGAAATCATCCATGGACACCTCCATTATGTCTTCTACCATGTATGTGAATATGGCCTTCATTCACCTCTAGAATGTGGCGGGTGCATTGCATAGGCCAAAGGGCATCATCTGGAAAGCAAAGATCCCACAAGGGCATGTGAATGAGGTCTTCTCTTTGTCCTCTGATGCAATGGAGATTTGATTGTATCCTGAGTACCCATCCAGAAAATAGAAGTGGGACCTCCCTGCCAGTCTGTCAAGCATCTGATCAATGAAGGGAAGTGGGAAGTGGTCTTTCCGGGTGGCTAAGTTGAGCTTCCTGTAATCCATGCAAATTCTCCAGCCTGTGACAGTTTATGTAGAGATCAGTTCATTTTTATCATTTTTTACCACCGTCATTCCACCCTTCTTAGGAACACATTGCCTTGGGCTAACCCATTTGCTGTTAGAGATGGGGAAGATGATTCCCGCATCTAACCACTTAATGACTTCTTTCTTCACCACTTCCTTCATATTGGGGTTTAGCCTTCTTTGGTGTTCTCTGGAAGGTTTGTGCCCGTCTTCCAGCAGAATTTTATGCATATAAAATGCCGGGCCGATCCCCTTAATATCTTCCATGGTCCACCCAATGGCAGTCTTGCACTCTGTCAGTACCTGCAAAAGCTGTTTTGCCTACACATCTAACAAACTAGATGAGATAATAACGGGTAATGTGGAGTTAGGTCCTAAGAATGCATACCTGAGATGGGTGGGCAGTGGCTTCAACTCTAGCTTGGGTGGTTCTTCTATGGATGGCTTGGCTGGAGGAGTTTCCCTTTTCTCTAAGTGTAGGGGCTCGAATTCGACTAATCTCTTCCAAAAACCCTTGCCCTCAAGACCAAGCACCCATTCCGCCAAGTCTTCACCATTCACCTCATCTAAATTCATCATACATGCAGCTAGAGGGTCATTAATGTTTAAGGTCTCATCATCCTCTTCCAGGATTACATCTACGGCATCAATTAAAGAACAATTGGTGAATTCACTTGGTCTCCTAATAGATTTCTGCACGTTGAACGTTATCTCTTCGTCATTTAACCTCATCTTGAGATCTCCAGTTTTGCAGTCAATCAGAGCTCGCCCCGTGGCCAAGAATGGACTTCCCAAGATTATGGGGATTTCTTCATCCACTCTACAGTCCAGAATTACAAAGTCTGCAGGGAACACAAATTTCCCTACCTGTACCAACACGTCATCAAGAATACCTGAAGGCCTCTTTACAGTTCTGTCAGCCAGCTGCAACAACATAGACGTGGGTCTAGCTCGTCCAATTCCAAGCCTTTTATAGATAGCTTGGGGAATAATATTTATGCTTTCCCCTAAATCACAAAGTGCCTTGGCAAAAGAAAAGTTACCTATGGTGCATGGAATTGTGAAACTCCCTGGGTCTGACAATTTCTTAGCAATGAGTCTTGTTACAACAACATTGCATGTCTGAGTTAGGGTCACTGTGGCCAAGTCTTGGAAATCGAACTTGCGGGACATCAAGTACTTCATCATTTTTCCATAACCAGGCATTTCTTTCAAAGCATCGATCAACGGAATATTTACCTGAATTTGTTTCAACATGTCCAAGAACTTCTTGTACTGTTCATCTTTGTGATATTTGGCTAGTCTCTGTGGGAATGGTGCTGGAGGTCGCTTCTTTTCTCTGATTTGGGCTTTCTCTTTTTCAGAAGTTGCCTCCAGTACCGGTTCCTGTGTTGTCTCAGCTTCTTTCTCAGCCACATTTTGTTTGCTATCATCTTCCTGTGCATGCTGCACTGTCACCTCAGTCAGTTCTGCTGAGTCATCTAGCTCAATGGGCACTGGCACAAGTGTCTCAACAGGTCTGCTTTCTCGAGCCCTCTCTTGCTCCAAGTCCAGGTCTCTACCATTACGTAGACTCACTGCCATCAGCTGCTTCGAGCCATGATCTTTTGGATTTACCTGAGTGTCTGTAGGTAACGTCCCATGAGGACGATCATTCAGTGACATCAAAATATGACCTATTTGGAGCTCAATATTTTTGATAGCTGATTCGTGTGAATCTACTCTTTCGCTTATTTTTGCATTAGACCCAATCACCTGTTGCATCATTGCCTCGAGCCTAGCGAACCCAGCTTCCTGTCTCCGATTATGTTGCTGTTGAGGTTGGTGATACCCCTACTGTGGATTCTGGTTGTGATAGCCCTGTGGCCTTTGGTAAGGTTCCATATTACCCTGTGGTCGCATGGCCCCCATGTTACCGTGATTATGCTGCTGCTGGGCTGGCCTGTATTTCTAATTCTGCTGCCCCCAATTTTGACCACCTGGTCTCTGACCCCCATAGTCGGAAACATAATTCATGTCCCAAGGATAGTGTTGGTGATCCCCCTCTGCGCTCCACTGGTTACCAACTGGCTGACTGATGCAATATGTACAAAGGCCTCCATTGGTTGTATCAACTATATGCACCTGCTGTTTCTGACCTACATCTTCCACCTTTTTGGTGAGGATGCTCATTTGTGTCATTAATGTGGCCATATTTTCAGCAAGACAGTTCGCTGGATCTTGCTCTCTATGAATGTTTTACTCAGGAATGTACCACCAACTAAAGCATCAACATTAGCTTTTACACTATATGCTAGTCCCATGTAGAATCTATGCCCCAACATCTGCTCAGGAATACCATGGTGTGGACATACAACCAACAGCCCTTTAAATCTTTCCCACGTCTCTTGTAATGTTTCTGTTGGTTTTTGTCCGAAGCTCAAGATCTCATCAATTTGTTGAGCAGTCTTGTTGGGCGGATGAAATTTGTTCACAAATTGTTTGACCAACTCCTCCCAAGTATTTATGGAATTGATGGGGAGTGAATTTAGCCAAGTCTGGCCTGCTCCTGTCACAGAGAATGGAAACAACAACATCTTTATTTCTTCCGGAGTCACGTTGTGCTGTCTTTGTGTTTGGCATATTGACAGGAAATTCTTTAAGTGCTATTGGGGATCTTCAATGTATGACCCCGAGAATAGTCCCTTGTTTTGAAACATATGCAACATGTTGTTTGTGATTTGGAATGAATCTGCCTGTATCTGCGGGACTACTACCGCTGTGGCCAAATTGTCTGCCGCGGGTTGCGCCCAATCATATAAGGCAGCCTCTGGCACAAAAGGCTCCAATACTTGCGCATTTGGGTCTTCCACACCATCCCCAACATTTTTGTTGTTCACCAGATCTGCCATGTCTGGTTCAAATTATTCAGTTGAGTTTTGTTGTTTGTTTTTCCGGTTGGCCCAATTCAAGGCCTTGAAAAATTTCTCGGGATCTGATAAGGCTTCAAACACTTCATCAGTTCTCGATGAGTTTTAGACATACACCTGTAACCACCAAGTTTGCAAACGTTAAAGTTTCAATGTATTGATTGAAAGTGAAGAAAATTGATTACACTAAGAATTTTTGTATTTCTTTCAACTGTAATCGATAACACCGTTAATTCCGCGGCAACGGCGCCAAAATTTGATCACGCCCAACTATGCCTTATAAAGAGGACTAAGCGGTCGTTTTCAATATATTTCGGGTATTAAGCCCAGAGTCGAATCCCACAGGGAATTAACCTATCAGTCACAGTTATCAGACACACTTAATTCCGCGCACTCAACTTCCAAGATATTTTGAATAACAATAGGTGATTTTTATATTAACTATTATTTTATGAAACTAGATTAACTAAGAGCTAACTAAGAATGGTTTGTGAACAATAATGAGAAGATCTAAGGTTATGATTTCCCCTATTGACGGAATCCCCTCATGCTATGTTTCATATAATTCGCCTAATCGTCTCTATCGATCATGAGCACTTTTCCTACTGTAAATCTCTCCTGAGTAATTACGACAATTTACTAGACACACTCTCCCGAGTTACGCTAGCTAGCTTTTGTTACAGCTCACTTAGATCGCACCCAAGGTTTCGTTATCCCTAATCCCACCTTTAGTCCCTAGGTTATTGATTCCTCACATACTTCGGGAGTGATGATGTTCAACAACTACCTAAATATGAACTCTCTCCTGAGTAATACATACTAAATAGGCACAGCTAATTGCGGATCCTTTCAATTAACTTCAACAAAAACGTAGTTGAACAAATAGAGATTAAACTTGGCAAATTTATATTATCATAGCAAAAGGTTCATCCTTCAACAGGTTCCATCAAAACCTTAGACTAAATATTTAGCTACTCATAACAAAACAAGATAAAGAAATAAAGTAATTCCTGATTCTCAAAATACTGATAAAAGAAGAAGATTGAAAACTCCAATGGTGTCTTGATCTTTCTCCAACTTGTTCTTTCCTCCAAAATAAGTCTAAAACAAGCTTAAACTTGACTTGGGGGAGTTTATTGAGTTTATTAGGGTTAGGATAAGTCTTCCTCGTTTTTGCACTTAAGTCCCTAAATTTTACTGGCTATCTCCAGGTCGACCGCGGCCGCGAGCCAACCGCGGTAGATTACGCCCACACTGTTTTTCTCCTTTGTCCACCGCATTCCAGCCGCGGTCCGACCGCGGTCGCGGTGGACTGTTGCCCAGTTTTCCCCAGCCTTTTCTTGCTCGTTTCATCTGGACTTCTCTCGTTTGGCCTTGTATCTACATATTTGATTCCAAAACGCTCCATATTATCTTCCAACTCTGAAGTAACTCCTACAAAGCACAAAAATCTTAATTAGAGCATTTTGTTATCTGTTTAGCATTTAAAACATTAATAAATCATGGTTAACTTAGAGCATAAATAGCATCTACGTCACATAATATATGCTACTATCAAAGGGCAGTAGAATTATTGGTTATTGCAGTATGTTTGGGAGGTGGTAATGCCTTTGCTTTGTGAAATTTGGTGAAGGGAATTGGAGAAGCAAAGTGGGGGATATCGAGTACTGAAATTGATCTTAATGAATTGATTGCTCTGTTATCAAAATTTGATTTTTGTAGGCATTGGATTTGTGACTGGGCTTCTATTGTTCGCGAGAAGATACTAAAGACTGATATGTTTCCAGTTGCTGAGAAAGTAAGAAAGATTATTTCTCTTATGCACGAGGGAAATACATCTAGAGATGCACATTTGATTTACTTGTTGGCTAAGGAGAAAAATATTGATCTTCTTGTGCGTTTTCTATCACTCAAACTCTAGCAGATCTTCGGCCCTGGTTCAAAGGATGCCTCTATTATTAATCAAGATCTCAAATTTAACCTTGAAAATGCTGCACATTTCATAGATGCATTTCCAGAAAATATTGACGTGGATAGTTACATTTTTACTTCCGAGATTGTCCTTCACAATCCCGAGGATAAAAATGTCTATGCCACTGAGGACAGACAGAAGTACCCATACATATGACAAAATTTATTCAAGTTGTTGAAGTAGTTGTTCTTGACAGTGATTTTGGTAGTTTGAAAGCTCAAAAGAGGCTTGCTTTTACCGAGAAGAACAATATTCCTCTCTCAGAGAAGCATCTTAAAAATCTACGGTTGTCATTTTAATTAACTACTTCTCTTGGGCATGATATTAAGCCATCCAAGCTTTTGACATGTTGAGACCAATGAAAATTGTGTGGTAAGGAAAATGAGTAATGTGTTTCACAGTTACAAAAAGAAGCTAATTGGTAGCTTGTCGCTTACCATGATATTCTGTGATTCAATTGCAGTTATTGAGACTTGGGACCCTCGAAAGTCATGTCAACAGGTTGCTAAAATCAAAGTACCCCTCATTATAGGTGTATTCAGCAGAGGTATATATATATATATATATATATCTAGGATTTTAAAAGTATGAATACACCATTACCTTTAGATACATGTTTGGTTTGAATATATAAATTTTTATGGTGACAACAAGTTGACGAATAAATTATAATAAATATTATTATCACAAAAAATCATCATGTATGTTCTTGATCATTTTTCATACTTTAAAAACTACAATAATAGAATCATTACTTATAACTTTAAATACCTTACGTTCAATATATCGAATTAAAAAACTATTTTAAAATTCTTCATCATCCAATATGAAAGTTTATAGTGGGAGTTGAAGATTTTTTTTTCTAGTACTTCATTTCTTCAAAAAATATGAAAGTTCTTTTGACAGATTGACCTTTCAATTTTGAAGTTTCCTATTTTTAACAAATACTTACAACATGCTTCTATAAACTTTATCAGTGATGATTTCCAAGAGGAAAAGATAGGAGTTACACTTGTAAAGTTAAAATAATATCAAAAAGAAAGGAAAAAATGAAAGTTTAGAAGCGGAACGAGTAACTAAAGTAGGGTGTCCAAGAAAGAAAATGTAACATAAGTAATATTTCAAATTAAAAAAGCCGTAGAAAGCCAGTGGGAATCAAACCCCTGATCTTAGGGGCAAAGGTACACCAGGCTACCACTTGATTAAAGTATTTGCTTGAGCATGGGTTTGGGCATGATTATTTAACTTATTTATCAAGACAATTCAAGTGTTACACATAGTTTATGGAGAGTAGTATGGGTTCGCGTGAACCACCCCTTTGCAGGTGGATCCACCCCTGGTAATCAGTCACCATGATGGCAGAGCAGATGATTTTCATGGTTATGTTCATATCACGACGGTGTGTACGAAAATGAGGGATGGGGTCGAGTTAACTTTAATATTCGCATATGCACTATTTACTTTACTTATGGAGATTGACATTTTGAAGGCATACATTGTTTTATAGTCATGATGGAAGTGATGGTTATCGCCCCCAAACGCACACACAAGTATATGTGATCGTACAAGTAATAAAATAATAAGTCGAGTGTCGAACCCACAGAGACTTGTATTAACTACCCACTAGTTTCACCAAGATTGTTATTCACTCGAGTCAATCCGAGTTCAAAAGTGTGATTATATAAAATAATAATTCTAACTAGTAACTAAATTATCAAGTAGCAAAATGATTATTGTATATTCAGTAGAGGCAAATATTCCAGGGTTGTGATTGATTCACTAACCATATTATGCTCTCGTTAACTCTCCCTTTCATACAATTAACTCATGCTTGCTAATTAATCGAACAATTTCTCTCGTAGCCTTCTCTCCAAGTACTACTCGCCTATTCAAAATAGATTAATGCATATATTCCTATGGAATCAATCTATTAAGAACGCATTAAGATTACAATATTTAATAAAGCACGATGACTAGGTATATTCCTGTCCTAACCACAAATCCTCCCCCTCAGAGTTAAGATCAAGCTGTCACGACCCAAAATCCCTAAGGTCGTGATGGCGCCGGACACAAGGTCAGGCAAGCCAAAACATTAATTAATTGAAATAACTTTCCAGTTTTAACATTTTCGAAATCGTTACCTTTTCTTGCATTTCATAATCAAATAAATAAATTTTAGTAAACTTAAATACGACAGCACATCAATTCAGTGTAATGAAATAATCCCAACACGTCCCCAGAACTCGGTGTCACAAGTACATGAGCAATTTCTAAGAAGTTATACAATCACTTCAAGCCTGTCCGAAATACAACTGAGCAAGGAAATTTAAAATGAATAAATACAGTATGAAGGTGAATCTGCGAGCTGCGGATCGCCTCCGGATGGTGCAGCTCGCCTAAGTCTCCGAATCCTCCACATTGCTAGGAAAGTACATGTGCAATAAAATGCACAACAAGTGAAACATGAGTACAAAAACAACGTGTACTCAGTAAGTCACCCGCCTAACCTCAGAGAGGTAGTGACAAGGGGGAAAATTAGACTCTTACTAAGGTCCAACAATACAACATGTGACAGAATATGATGAAATACAATAGACATGAAAGACGGTGAGCAACAAGTACATAGCAAATAACGAAATCTAGATAATAACTGAAAAAGGAACAACAAAGTACTAAAATCTCCTCTTAACCAATACCTGACACTCCAGTTATAAGTGACTCAGAACTCAAGCGATCATACACATACCAGGACAAGGCGACCGACCGGAGTCATAAGGGTGGTCATAGGGACTGAGGTCATAAGCTAACCCACAATCGCGAATCATACCTGCGACTCGCGTGCTGACTCGATATAATAAGCTAACCCAAGATCGCGCATCATACCTGCGACTCGTGTGCTGACTCGATAATAATAAGCTGACCCACGATCGCGCATCATACCTGCGACTCGTGTGCTGACTCGATAATAATAAGCTGACCCACGACCGCGCATCATACCTGCGACTCGTGTGCTGACTCCATATACCAAATATAAAGCTCCCCACGATCGCGAATCATACCTGCGACTCGTGTGCTGACTCATATATATAATTAACATAAAGCTCCCCTCGATCGCGAATCATACCTGCGACTCGAGTGCTGACTCATATATATAAAATTAACATAAATCTCCCCTCGATAGCGAATCATGCCTGCGACTCGAGTGCTGACACCACACATTTAAATCTATTTTTTATTAAGAAAAAAATAGTTTTCTCATGAAAAATAGTAAAATCCGTATTAAAAAAAGCATGAAACATAGGTTTTGAAATCATTTGTTTTGAAACTCATTTGTCAAGTTTAGTGATACTCCACGAAAAAAGGACCCAGCCCAGGTACAAATATATCCACAGCGGAACCAATTCTCGTTCTAGAGGGTTAACAATATGAACTCTAACTTTCTTTTAGACATCTAATTACGTTTTCGGTCATATTAGCAGTTCGATATTACAAGAAGGGTTACAGGTACACACATAAAGCATGCTAGTGGGTCCTAGGCTACCCGGACATGGCATAATAGCAGCTACGCACGGACTCCCGTCACCTCGTGCGCACGTAGCCCCCGAAGATAATAACATGTATCGAATTAATTCACCTAGGGGGACGATTACCCCTCACAAAGTTAGAAAGGAGACTTACTCGCTCCGAAATTCCAACACCGGCTTCCAAGCCCTTCCGAAGACTCCAACGGACGCACAACGCTCCGAAACTACCACATAAATGCCAAAGCAATGAAAATTCATCCTAATACTCACAACAAATTCAGATTATATACTTTCCCAACCCCGCTCGGAGAAATGACCAAAATTCCCTTGGGCCACGTGCTCGGAAATTCTGAAATTCTCGAAGACGCATTCTACCCATATCCTTACTAACTCAAATATATAATTTGTTACAATATTCATGCTCAATTCGTGGTTGAAATCCAAATTTTCCATATTTTAGGTTTCTTCAAAGTTTTTCCCAATTTTCCTACTAATTTCATGCTAAAGAATCCATGCAATATCTTGTATTTAACCTTAGAAACAAGTAGAACAACTTACCTCTTGATGCTTGGTGAAATCCCCCTTGAAAATCTCTCCAAAATCGTCTCAACCAAATGAAAAATGAGAGATAAATGGCTCAAACCTGATCTTTAAAACATTCTGCCCAGGCATTTTCCGCACCTGCGATCCTTCCTCCGCACCTGCGATCTCGCAGGTGCGACAAAATCCACCGCACCTGCGGTTCCCTCATCTCCAGCCAAATCGCACCTGCGCCCTACTTCCCGCGCCTGCGGCTTTGTAGGTGCAGAATTTCCATCTCACCTGCGGTTCCCAGCCAAGCCAAGCCACACACGCACCTGCGGTTCCCAGCCAAGCCACACTCGCACCTGCGACTCCCAGGCCGCACCTGCGGCTCCACACCTGCGGTCAAAGCCTCGCAGGTGCGGTTGCACCATATGACAGCAGCTTAGCCCTTCTTCCAACTTCAACTTTGATCCGATAAACACCCGGAATCCACCCGAGGCCCTTGGGACCCCGTCCAATTATACCAACCTGTCCCAAAACATGACACGGACTTGCTCGAGCCCTCAAATCACATCAAACAGCGCCGAAATCACGAATCGCACTCAAATCCAATTCTTTAAGAACTTAGAATTTCAAACTTCTACATCCGATGCCGAAACCTATCAAATCACGTCCGATTGACCTCAAATTTTGTGCACAAGTCATATTCAACATTACGGACCTGCTACAACTTTCGGAATCGCATTCTGACCTCGATATCAAAACTTCCACTTCCGGCCGGATTTCTGAAAAACCTTCAAATTTCTGTCTTTAGCTAAATGACTTCAAAATGACCTACAGACATCCAAATTTACTTCCGATCGCGCTCCCAATTCCGGAATCACCATATGGAGCTATTCCCAGACTCGGAATCCCAAACGAACATCAACCTCACTGCTATGCACTTCAACCCCAAATTCATTAAATCCTTCTAAATGTTAACTTCCACAATATATGCCGAAACGCTCTCGGGTTATTCCAAAACCCGATCCGGACATATACCCAAGTCCGAAATCATCATATGAACCTGCTGGAACCTTCAAATCCTGATTTGGAGATCGTTTACTCAAAATTCCAATCTTAGTTGGTTTCACCAATTCAAGGCTTCTGAAACGAGAATTTTCTTTCCAACCCAACTCTAAACTTCCTAAAATTCAATTCCGACCATGTCCACGGGTCATAATACCTGAAACAAAGCTGCTCACGGCGTCAAACCGTAGAATGACGCGCTAGAGCTCAAAATGACCGGTCGGGTCATTTCATTCTCCCCCACTTAAACCGACGTTCGTCCTCGAACGTGCTAAGAACTGCTATGGAGCTTCCTGAAATCACTGTTTAACATCTCGAGCACCTGCCCGTGCTACCACAACCCAGTCGAGCACAATAGCTTGATCAAATCTGGAGATTTCTTATTTATCCATATAATGAGCTCAGAATTCATTCAAACACCTGAAATTCTCTAGCCAGGCCTAGTTTCAATATATATATATAAGCACTGCACCAACTAGCACATGATACACCCGATCATAACTGCATACCCTTGCTGAAACGGCGCCATGCACCGCGTAACTCATCATCTGACCACAACGACGCTCCCTGAACCTTATTAGCCAATGTCCACAAATCTGATGCTCCTGATGCACCTCATAACAATTATACAGACATCCTACTATAATGCTGGCGATACAACAACAACGGAGGGATGCGTAGAAATTCTCACTCAACTGCAGAGTTAACAAATCCTTGAATACCTCATCTTGACTAGAATCGTCACTTCCATTATGAACCTGAATGATGGTATTTGTGTCTTTAATATACACTTCACATAACCTCATCACACAAATCCTTGGTCCGATAATCTCGTCTCACCCAGTACGAACTGCTCAGACATCAAGTCACCCCAAACATGGCTAACAGCCTCACATGATACCACATCGCCCAATAGGCCATAACTCGAACATGATAATAAGAAACGACTCAGGACGGGACTATTCAGCTCACTCAACTAATATGAATTCTTACCAGAAAATAGGAAATAAAAGACAAGAAAATAAATACATATTAACCCTTCTCATCATCACACTGTTGCGGCGTGCAACCCGATCCAAATAACATACCCGTGGCGGCATGCCACCCGATCCCAAACAACATAAAACTCACGGAAGGAAATATATACAGAGCTAATTTGCTCACTATTACAATTTACTGAATATTGATCATAAGCACGCTGAGTGCATAATACCATCTTGGGGAGACTGATAAAGCCGTAGGCTACATAACTCAAGCACAACTGAGGTGCGATATATATATACACTCTATCTCTCAAGAGCTATCCTGCTCACATAACATCCCTACCACACAGGACCTCAACACATAGGAAATCATCAAGCCGTTTCACAACTCGTACGACACAACCACAATAACATATAAATTCGACGAAGACGGAACAATACCCGCTGTTCTAATACCTCTCCATGAAAAGCGCTCTACTGAAAGGAACATGCCTGGCTCATACGAAGTCCATAATCGTATATAAACCCATCCAAAACCATCGAGCCACCTTGCTCGCACCAAACTAAGCTATTAGCTTTTATCCGGGTCCACATTAACCCTACTTTTTCTCATAATACACGAGAACAACCGTCATCACCGGGACTAACACCCCAAAATCCATAATCAACTGAACCGAACGCCCTCCAGGCATAAATTCTAAATTTATGCAATATTGAACTTCTTCATACTCGGTCCAAATCTGAAATCCACCAAGTGACTACATGTCACACTTTATACAATCTTTTCCCGGTCATGCTTTCACGACCTTCCACACAAGGAAACAAGTCTGCACATCCATAACACCGGCCGCACTAAGGCCACAAAAAACATCAAGAACCCATGACCAGGGTACAAATCCTCTTCCACCAAATATCAACTCTCAGGTGATACTGAAGATAACACCAGCTTACACTGAACTTTCAAATCACTTG
>ML422907.1:0-66737 GCA_005239525.1 Nicotiana knightiana | reverse complement strand
TATATATATTATGTGTGTGTGTGTGTGTGTGTGTGTTTGTGTTCCAATTGGTTCCATTTTTTGATAATATTGAGGAAGTTATGACAATTGCAGTTTAACATGATTGTTGAAGTTTACGTGGCTATTTTATTTCAATCGATTATTTTCAATGGTTGTTGCAAGTGTGTTAAAAGTGTTCGTTGTTTCTCTTGATTCTATCATAGTACATAAAGATTGAGTTGGGTTGGCAGTGTTACAGTGTTTTACATATATTCTGGTTGATTTTATTGTGAAGTAATATTGGTTGAAGCTTACGAGCTATACTGTTTTCTATTTGAAATTTGTTGAAACAAAATTTGGTGTGATAAGGAGGCTGTGACAAGGGGGTTGTGATAAGGGTGGATAATTGATTGTGATATTGTGAATAGGTGGGATCGGGTTGCACGCCGCAACAAGTCAATGATAAGGGAGAATATGCATGTTTTACTGTTTATAAAATAAAGGCTGGAACACTCATTATTTTATTGTCATTATTTCGTACTCTGCTTTTACTATTATTTTAAAGTGAAACTTGTTCTGTTTACAATTTGTCGAGACATAAATATTGTGAAAGGCTTTGACTTGAAAGGCGATGATAAAGGGGCTGTGATAAGGGGGTTGTGATAAGGGTGGATAATTGATTATCATACGGGTGAATAAATTGATTGTGATACGGGTGAATAATTTGATATGATATGTCTGGTGGGATCGGGTTGCACACCGCAACAAGGAGCAATAAGGGAGGAAAATTATATTTTACTGATTTTCAAAGAAAGACAAAAATTTGAAAACTACTATTTTATATTACTATTTTTTTATATTTTGGCACTACTTTTATTTAAAGTTAAAGTTTGGAAACTTGAAATTATTTCAGAGTTTGCTATAGCTGAGGCCTAGAAAAGGCGGCTGAGTTATTTCATTGTTGTTGCAGTACTTAATTATTTGTTTAGATTTCCTTCTTTCTTTATATTTATTGTCTCGGTTATATTTTTCTTGTTCGTGTAGAATTATTTTATTGTGTTATTGTATATATGATTGCCACAGGTTATATGTTGTTAATTCCCCGCCGTAGCCTCGTCACTACTTCGTCGAGGTTAGGCTCGGCACTTACTCAGTACATGGGGTCGGTTGTACTGATACTACACTCTGTACTCTTTTGTGCAAATCCAGGTATCGACCAACAATAGGGATATTTAGAGCGACTATTCATTTATTCGGAGACACGAGGTATATCTGCCGGCGTTTGTAGATCCCGAGAGTCTTCTCCTTTTTTTATAAAACTATTTTATTATATTCAGAACAGTTACACTATTTCTTTCAGCCCATTATTTGTAGTATTCTTTGGTAGTTCGTGAATTATGAAACCAGACACTGAGTAGTCTTAAAGTTATTTATATACTTAGTTCGTGGTTCATTTTATTTAATTGCTTCTTATTTTATATTTGGAGTATCTCATTGGAACTCATTTAAATTAAGTTTACTTTTAATTAATTTATTTATTCTTAAGTAAATAATCAAAGGAAATTAGTTAATCGAATTCTAACATTGGCTTGCCCAGCAAGTGTGGTGTTAGGCGCCATCACGATCCCTAAGGTTGGGAATTTGGGTCGTGACAATACTATTGAGACAGAACCAGATGGTGAACCATGGTATCATGACATAAAACGATTCCTGAAAACAAGGGAATAACGAGAGCATGCCAAGGCAGATAATAAAAAGAACTATAAGGTGACTCGCCGGCGGTTTCTTCCTGAATGGGAAAATTTTGTACAAAAGGACCCCAAATTTGAACTTGTTGAGATGCATAGATGCCATAGAAGCTGAGCGGATCATGAGTGAAGTGCATTCGGGGGTATGTGGACCTCACATGAATGGATATGTTTTGGCGAAGAAGATTATGCGGGCAGGGTATTATTCGCTTACTATGGAGAGAGATTGCTTCAGTTTTGTGCGTAAGTGTCACCAATGCTAGATTCACGGTGACCTGATTCACTCGCCACCTTCGGATTTGCATCCCATGTCCTCTCCTTGGCCCTTCGTTGCCTAGGGAATGGATGTTATTGGGTCAATCGAGCCAAAGGCTTCAAATGGGCATAGATTCATTTTGGTTGCAATTGATTACTTCACCAAGTGGGTGGAGGCCATCACTTTCAAAGAAGTCACCAAGAAAGCAGTGGTAGACTTTGTTCATTCCAACATCATCTGTCGTTTTGGTATCTCAAAGACCATTATCAATGACAATGCAGCTAATCTAAATATTAATTTGATGTAGGAGGTATGCGAGCAATTTAAAATTATGCATCTCCATTCTACCCCTTACCGGCCAAAAGCCAATGGAGCCGTTGAAGCAGAGAACAAGAACATCAAGAAGATGATCCAAGGTTCCAGACAATGGCATGAAAAGTTGCCTTTTGCTCTTTTGGGATACCGCACGACTGCTCGCACATCTGTTGGTGTAACTCCTTATCTGTTGGTATATGGAACAAAAGTTGTAATACCGGCTGAAGTTGAAATTCCCTCTCTTCGGATCATTGCAGAGTCCGAGATTGAAGATACAGAATGGGTAAAGACCCGATTAGAACAACTAATGCTGATTGATGAAAAACGGCTAGCAGCAGTGTGCTTTGGCCAGTTATACCAACAAATAATGGTACACTCTTACAACAAGAAAGTGCGTC
The DNA here is from genome assembly GCA_005239525.1 of Nicotiana knightiana. Classification (NCBI taxonomy): domain Eukaryota; kingdom Viridiplantae; phylum Streptophyta; class Magnoliopsida; order Solanales; family Solanaceae; genus Nicotiana; species Nicotiana knightiana. The sequence goes on along the minus strand of ML422907.1, from coordinate 64,041 downwards.
CAATGAACTTCAAGGTGGGCCAACTCGTTTTGAAATGCATTCTTCCACACCAAGTAGAAGCTAAAGGAAAGTTCGCCCCAAACTGGCAAGGACCCTACATCATCAAGAAAGTGTTACCAAAAGGGGCCTTGCACTTGGTGGATGAAGAAGGACAAGTACCATACATGACTATTAACACAGATGTAGTCAAAAGATATTATGTCTGATATATATCCACTGTGGAACTTTCACGCATGATTTTCTCAGAATCGAGATGACAAAGGCTATCATTGCTCGCTATTCCAAATAGGTGTTAACACTTTTGAGTTGTACCCTTTTGTTAACACTTTTGAGTTGTATTTGTCTTCTTTGTTTTCCGCTTTTTGGAACCTGTACTTGCAAAAAAAGAAAGAAAGAAAAGAAGTCAAACAACAAATCTTCTGAGTCAATGAACTACGCCCGACCTGATTCCGAAAGGATACATAGGCAGCCTTACCCTGGGTTTGGTCCCATCACAACAAAAATACATATTCCCAATAGTCCAAAACTGGGGCAGAAATTTGTTTTATTTTACGGTTTTTTCTATAGAAACGGTTCCAAAAGTTGTAATTCAGTTCAAGGTTCTTTTCTCCTTATCCCTGTTAAGAACTTTTGATCGATCTTTGAAAATATTTGAAGTCCCTATGCCAGGGTCATTGGGCAACCTTCCGCATGTCGTATCTCAGTTTTAAAAAAAGAAGGAAGAAGAACAAATGAGAGAGTCTTATTGGTGAAAACCCGTATGGGCACTGTAAGGCGACGGTGAGCAAATAAATGAGAGAGTCTTATTGGTGAAAACCTAAATGGGCACCATAAGGCGGCGGTGAGTAGAGAAATGAGATAGGACAGTTAGCGAAAATCCACAAAGGACGCTACTAGCCGAATGAGGGTTTTTAATACTCCGGCATGAGCATAACCAAGACAGTTTCAAGATGAATATTTGCAATGGATTTTGAGAATTAGACAGCTTAGACGAATCAGGCGTCCAGTCCAAAATGCATGTTATGATTCATTGAAGTCGGCACATACCTCCAGATAAGTCTCCCTATTCCTTTTCCCGAAAGGGACACCTTTTGTTTAAGCAAAAGTCTGTTTCACTTTCAATTATTATTCTGTTTTCACCCATAATTTTTCTTTGAGTCTTTCGGTCTAATCCTGCATCAAAATTGAAGCAAAGAAATGGCTGCAAAACTGGCTACAGTTTCCCCATAATATCGAGCACAATTTGGGGCATATATGGCATTGACGAAGGAACGAATCCATCCATGATCTCGTTTGATAAGGCGAACAATGTGTTCCAAAGAAACTGAAAAGGTCGCCTAAGCAAGATCTTATTCAAGAGAAAAGTTTATAGGCACTACGGACACAAACTGGTACTTGGTGCAAGACAACTGAGTTTGATTTTAAAGGAAAAATTGCTTTGCCTTAGGGATAAGGGCTAGAGGTACCATGGACATCCGAGTATGAAATAGTCAGGGGAAACGACGAAAAATGAGGTCTCCAGATTGCAATATAGAGTATCCGAGCACCTCGGTACCACACTGATAAAATCAGTTCTACAACAGCGGAGTGGCCATAAATTCAAACTACAATAGGGCTTCAAGGCCACAAACGGACCACCACTTTGAAAACTCACAAATTATTCTTTGTTTGAAGTAGGAACAAAGCAGTGCAGAATGGCGATTCTCAAAGGATGAATGTCACCAAACGTAAGCTCCTTAAAATCTCCATTTTCTGTTATTTTCAGCATGCATCACTACTGTTCACACCTCTCATTTTCGTAGCTTAACTCAGGTAGAATCCTTTTGCCTAGGGGGGTCAGCTCATAGTTCCGAGTAGAACTACTCTTCGTTCAGGGTGTTTTGTGTAGCTTAACTCAGGTAGAACCATTTTCGCCTAGAGGGATCCAGCTCATAGTTCCGAGTAGAAGTACTCTTCGCTCAGGTTGTTTTACGTAGCTTAACTCAAGTAGAACCCTTCTCTCCTAGAGGGATCCAGCTCATAGTTCCGAGTAGAAGTACTCTTCGCTCAGGTTGTTTTACGTAGCTTAACTCAAGTAGAACCCTTCTCTCCTAGAGGGATCCAGCTCATAGTTTCGGGTAGAAGTACTCTTCGCTCAGGTTGTTTTACGTAGCTTAACTCAGGAAGAACCTTTTCGCCTAGATGGATTCAGCACTTTATCAGTAATACAGGGTGCCAAACCTTGGTTACACTCCTTTCAGTAATACAGGTGCAAACCCCTGGTTACACTTCTGTCACTAATACAGGGTACCAACCCCTGGTTACATTCCATCTCAGTAATACAGGGTGCCAACCCTGGTTACACTTCTTTCAATAATACTGGGTACCAACCCCTGGTTACATTCCTTTCAGTAATATAGCGTGCCAACCCCTGGTTACATTTCTTCCAGTAATACAGGGTGTCAACCCCTGGTTACATTCCTTTCTAGTGATATAGGGTATCAACCCCTGGTTACATGACTCCTAAATAATACAGGGTACCAACCCCTGGTTACATTCCATCTCAGTAATACATGGTGCCAACCCCTGGTTACACTTCTTTTAGTAATACAGGGTACCAACTCCTGGTTACATTCCTTTCAGTAATACAGGGTGCCAACCCCTGGTTAAATTTTTTCCATTAATACAGGGTATCAACCCCTTGTTACATTCCTTTCTAGTGATACGGGGTACCAACCCCTGGTTACATTCCTCCTCAGTAATACAGGGTGTCAACCCCTGGTTACATTTCTTCCTAGTTATACAGGGGGCCAGCCCCTGGTTACATTTCTTCCTAGTGATACAGGGCGCCAACCCCTGGTTAAATTTCTTTTCAGTAATACAGGGTACCAACCCCTGGTTACATCCCTTCCTAGTGATACAGGATACCAACCCATAATTACACTCTTTTTCGGTGATACAGGGTGCCAACCCCTGGTTACGTTTCCTTTCAGTAATATAGGATACTATGCTCTAATTCCATTTCCTTTGGTAACACAGGCTACTACCTTGTTGTAGCGTATCCTCACTTAGCTAGATTATACTACTGTCTTTGTCTTTATTTCAGTAAATTAGATAGTTTATATCTTTCTCTAAGAACTCACAAAATTTTCCTAGTGCCAGACTGGGGCAGAAATATTTTGTTCGCTTTGTTCGTCTTTGATGGATTTGTAGGACCATGCCGTAAAGCACATATTGTAGAGATTAAATCTTGCAATTTCAGTTCTTATCAAAAGAAAGAAGATTCTTTATCATAAGGCAGTTTGAGTTAGTTTCGATGAGGTGGAAGCAACTCGGCGTCTCAAGATTCATCTTCTCAAAATTTTGAGCAGGAAATCAAGAAATCGAGAATGAGCCATAATCTTTTCTTCAAAAAGGCATCAAGATCCAATCTAAGGTCAATACAAGCGAGCAGGTCAAGAATCAAGATTTGACTCCATAAAACACATAGATAGAAATTTTGTACTCTTAGTTTGCATACATATTTAGTTCTCTTCTCTTTTTCTTTTGATGTAAGAAGCGAGTAACAGTAACATCAACAGCAGCAACAGTCTTAACTCCAGTGTCCGGTAGTCCCAGCTACCAAATTTTTTCAGAACTACACTGACTTGGTTCCTTTATAACCAAGGATATGTAGGCAACCTCAGAAGCAAGGTTCGGTCACCTCTCTCAAAAAATGCTTTCAGTGGAGTGATATGTGAGTGAACATTGGTAATGGCATTCACTTTCTTTGCGCGACAACTCTTCAGGTTCTCGAGAAAAGAGGGGCAGCTGTAAATGCCTATTATTTTTTATCACATTGCCTATATTTGGTTTTGTATTTGTTAGTCTAGTGTAATAATAGAATTAAGAAAATTGAGCGAAATTATTTTGTTTCATTAAATTTGGGCCAAAATTTGGCCCTAATTGCTAGCCCAAGCACTTGACCCGCCCAGCTCTCAGGCCTCAACCAGACCCCGTAAAACGGCGTCATTTTGGTGAGTGATCCAGAGATCATATCTTGGCCATCCAACCTCTCTTGATCGAACGGCTCTCATCATTCGCTACCCTATGTATTTAAAGCCTAGGTTGGCCGAAATTTTGCGCCATTTTCCCCCATAATTCTTTTCTTCTTCCTCTCTCTTCACTCCCTCTTATCTCTCTGTGCCGCCACCCATCTCCGCCGGCCAGATATCGCCACCGCCGGCGGACGTACTCCAATCCATCCCAAAATCTCACCATCTCTTCCTCTCACTCCCCTCTTTCAAAATCCATGAACCAAATCCTCCAAATCCCGGCAAATCCTTATGAATCTTCATAAAATTAGAAACCCTAGCCACTTTTTATTTGCAATTTTGTTTAAGTTTCAATGACTTACCCCCCCCCCCCCCCACTTAAAACCTACATAAACTTGTACATATACAAGAGATCTACACTTCCCCTACAAGCTCACCCCAAAAAACCTCACCACCACCGCCAGCCGCCTCCACTGTCACCTCACCGCCAGCCGCCTCCACTGTCACCTCATCGCCGACCCGCCGCCTCCAGTTTTCTCTTCACACTGGCCTCAAGCAAGTTTTTGTTGTCAATGTTCATCGAAACTAGCCTCCAATTATCCGGAGTCATAGTTTCTATGAAAATCAAATATAGAATCTTGCTCGAGCCGCACCACTGTCCCTCTATTGTCTCGCTGCCTAATCGTTGCTACGCCACCATCGTTCGAACACTCAAATTCGGTAAAACTCGAACCTTAATGCTTTCCTCCATGTTTGGAATTTTCTGTTTCTTTATAATTTTATCGTAGTTTCTTTGTAGTGTAAATGTTGTTAGCGATCGTTTTGGTTAGCTCTCAATCTAGTTTCTTATTTTATTTTTTTTAACTTAATCGATTATTCTAGTTTACCTCACTGTTGATATGTGTTTGCTTTGCGTTAGTCATTTTAGTCTCGATTTCATGTGTAGTATTAACTTTGTTGTTCGGTCATGCATTCGCTTTTGTAGCATGGTTATGACAATGTAATTTATCCAAAAAAAATTTAATAGTTCTAATAATCAAAAAATAAAAGCGGACATAGGCAGACATGAAAAATCAAATAAAGCACAGTATCCAACAATTAATTCAAGCCAGCTTTAGTCAATAAAAGCGACCGTGCTAAAACCACAGGACACGGGGAATGCCTTACACCTTCTCCTCGGTCAACAGAATTCCTTACCCGGACTTTATTTTCGTAGACCAATAACAGTAGAGTCAAACCTTCCTTTGACTAGGGATTCAAATAAAAGGTGGCTTGGAACACTCAAAAATCAATTCCAAGTGACAACTCTGAACAATAAAATAATCCCTACTCAAGTTTGTCACTTTAATTGGAAAAATTCTTTAACCCACAAATCCATAATTCATCTTATCTTTTGGGGGTAAAAAGGGGTGTGACAATCAACATAATTTGCACCTTGATTGTTTGTAAAATTGTTTCTTCTTATAACTATTTTTTTTTATTCGAGATAAAATATGAAATAGGACTATGTACATTTTTGCAATTCATGAACTAAAACTACAGAAATGACAAAGATGTCATCATCTATTCAGACTCATCCGTCTTAAAATAACGTCTAACAAAATATCCTTATATTATTGTATATAATATAAAATATATTCGAAATTAGTAATATTAATAAATATATAAAATCATATTTTTTTTAAAAATTTACAAAAATGTTCCACTCAATATAAATACCATATCAAAATGTATCTAACAGTATCAATGTTGTTAAACTTACGAGGTCTTGTAACGACCTGACCGGTCATTTTGAGCTCTAGTGTGTCGTTCAGCGGTTTGAAGTTGTGAGCAGCTCCATTTCAAGTATTATGACTTGTAGGTGTGGTCGGAACTGAATTTAGGGAAGTTTAAAGTTGATTTGGAAAGAAAATTCTCATTTCAAAAGCCTTAAGGTGGAAGAATCAACTAAGATTTGGAATTTTAAGTAAACGACCTCCGAATCGGGATTTGAAGGTTCCAGCAGGTTCGTATGATGATTTCAGACTTGGGCGTATGTCCGGATCGGGTTTTGGATAACCCGGGAGCGTTTCAGCGTATATTGTGGAAGTCAGCATTTTTGAAGGAATTTCCTAAGTTTTGCTTGAAGCGTATTTCAGTGATATTGATGTCTGTTTGGGATTCCGTGTCCCGGAATAGCTTCGTATGGTGATTCTGAAGTTGGGAGCGTGATCGGAAGTAAATTCGGATGTCTGGAGGTCATTTTGAAGTCATTTAGCTAAAGATAGAAATTTGGAGGTTTTTTAGAAATCCGACCGGAAGTGGAAATTTTTATATCGGGGTTGGAATGCGGTTTCGTAAGTTGAAGCAGGTACGTAATGTCGAATATGACTTATGTGCAAAATTTGAGGTCAATTGGACGTGATTTGATAGGTTTCGGCGTCGGATGTAGAAGTTGGAATATCTAAGTTCATAAATTTGAATTTTAGTGCGATTCGTGATTTCAGCGTTGTTTAATGTGATTTCGAGGCTCGACTAAGTTCGAATGAGGTATTGGGACTGGTTGGTAGTTTTGGTTGAGGTCTCGGGGGCCTCAGGCGTGTTTCAGATGCTCAACGGGTCGATTTTTGCCTTGAGAGGGTTATTGATTTTCTGGTGTCAGTGCAGTAGGTATTTACTCTATGCGATCGCGTGAGTGGGTAAGCGATCACATAAAAGGATTTGGAAGCTTCTTGGATTTGGCCTGTGCGATCGCAGGTAGTTTTTTGCGATCACATAGAAGGATTTGTGAAGGCTGTTGGGTTGTCCTATGCGATCGCAGGGTATGGTGTGCGAACACATAGAGGAAAAGGGAGCTGGGGGCCTGGGGGCCCTTTGTCCTATGCGAACGCGGGCAGGGGACTACGATCGCGGAGTGTTGGCTCGAGGAAGCTCTGCGAACGCGCTCATGGGTATGCGAACGCAGAGAGTAATTGGGGCCTAGGAAGATTAGTTTATAGGCGAAATTTGTGGCCATTTCTTCATTTCTTCCTTGTTTTTGTCGATTTTGGAGGAGCTTCAAGAGAGGATTTCTTCATGCAATGTCTAGGTAAGTAAATTCCTCCCGTTTTTAAGTTAAATACAAGATAATATGCATGAATTAGACATGGAAATTAGTAGGAAATTGGGAAATCTTAAAGAAACCTAGAAAATTGTAAATTTTTTAGCCACGAATTTGAGCATGGAATGTAGAGTAAATCATATAATTGAACTAGTAAAGCTATGGGTAGTATTTATCTTCGAGAAATTTTGGATTCCGGGAACGTGGGCCCGAGGGCATTTTGGTCATTTCACTAAGCAGGGTTGGGAAGGTATATAATTTGAATTTGTTGCAAGTATTGGGATGAATTGTCACTGTTTTCCCGTTATTTGGTAGTTTTGGGCCGTTGTGCGTCCGTCGGAGTCGTCGGAAGGGCTTGGAAGCCGGTTATGGGATTTCAGAGCGAGGTAAGTCTCATTTCTAACTTTGTAAGGGGGAATTGTCCCCCTAGGTGAATTAATTGAGTATGTGCTATTATCTTCAGGGGCTACGTATGCACGAGGTGACGGTAGTCCGTGCGTAGCTACTATTATGCCATGTTCGGGTAGCCTAGGTCCCACTAGCATGCCTTATGTGTTGTACCCATGACCCTGCCTATACTACTTGACTGCTAATATAATCGAAATCGTAATTTGATACCTAAAGAAGACTAGAGTTCATTTTCTGAATTAGCTGGAAAGAGAATTGTTTTCCTCCGTGGTTAATCGTATACTTGATAAAGTGATATTATTGAACATTATTAGACATGGAAAATAAATTTCGAAAAAAGGATTTGAACACTAGTTTATGGTTTTTAAAAGAGAAATCTGTCATTTACTTGAGTATTTGTTTTCCCGACGTATTCGGGGTGGACTGTTGATTGTGCCTGATTACATGTGACCCCTTCGCAATTTACATTCCGATCCCCCACTCTCATGGGAGCGGGAAGTATGCCACGACGGATTGAAAGATTCACTTTTAGTACGGGCCGTTTGATCCTCGGCAGTGCATAGACATGAGTATTTTATTGAGATGCACTTTTGGTACGGGTCGTTCGATCCTCGGCAGTGCATAGGCATGATTATTATATTGAGAGGTGCAATTATGGTACGGACCGTTCGACCCTCTGCAGCGCACAGAGAGGATTATTATATTGAGAGGGGCACTTATGGTACGGGCCGTTCGATCCTCGGCAGTGCACAGCGATGATTATTATGACGGCTCAGGCCGGTTGTCCTTATCCCGTATGCGCATGTTAAGTTGTTAAATATTTTTCATGATTTTTAAAAGTGACAAGATATTTGGGGGAAAACAGAGAGGAAATTGTTTACTTAAAATATTTGGGGAAATGAGGAAGTGGTAACTGTTTGTTTATTTCCAGTATTTACTTGGATTTCAGTGCCTTATATAAATTGTTGCTTTACTACCTTACATGCCTACCGTGTTCATCATATGCTGTTAGTTAATTTGCTGGACCTTAGTGAGTGTCTAACTCGACCTCTCGTCACTACCTGTCTGACGTTAGGCGGGCGACTTACTGAGTACACGTTGGTTTCGTACTCATGCTACACTTGCTGTGAATTTTATTGCACAGGTACTTTCATAGAAATGTGGAGGATTCGGAGACTTAGGAGAGTTGCATCATCCGGAGGCGATCCGCAGCTGACAGAGTCTCCCTCGTACTGTATTTATTTTTATTTTAAATTTCCTTGTCCAATCTGTATTTCGGACAGACTTTGTGATGATTGTATAAATTCTTAGAAATTGCTCATGTACTTGTGACACCTTGTTCTGGGATGTGTTGGGATATGTTTGCTAAAGTGTAATATTCAAACCACTGTTTTATTCGACAGATTTTATTTAGTTAATATGTAATAAAGTGAAAGAAAATGCTTTTCATAAATGTTAAGAACAGGAAATTGTTTCAATTAATTAATGATTGGGTTGCCTGACAATGATGTCCGGCGCCATTCATGACCATATGGATTTTGGGTCGTGACAACATGGTATCAGAGCACTAGGTTCCCGTACGTCTCGCGAGTCATGAGCAAGTCTAGTAGAGTCTTGTGGATCGGTACAGGGACGTATGTACTTATCTTCGAGAGGCTACAGGGCTGTTAGGAGTACTTCCCTTCTTGATTCCTCATCGTGCGATTTGATTCCTTTGAGGCTTATGGCTATGCTTATTCCTACTCAATCTTACGCGTCGCAAGCGCTTGCTATGAATCAGGAATTTGAGGAATTGAAATGGTGTTACGGATGTAATTCGAGATGTTTCCATGTATAATTGGTTGAGGCTATTGTTATGGCCCTACAAAAGAATAATATGTTGTTTCAGCTCAGTAGTTGCGTTTCTGGGAGCCTTAAAGCTATGCTCAGGTAGTGATGATGCTTGCGATTGGTTATCGTGTGATGTCGATATGATGATAGAATGCTTGCCCGTATCTTGGGGGTGATGAATGGTTTGAAGGGAGGACTTCTCAGAGTGTGATTTCGAGATTTCGGTATTTTAGTTCCGGCAGAGGAAAGGCATTTGGATTATGAATGGTCCGGTTGGGGTTAATAAAGTAGTAAGGCTTGGTGTCTTCAAGTGAGGTGGGATATTAACCTGTGACGTGAAGTCGTCGTCATTGATCGAATGGAATGTGTTAAGTTTGTCGGTGTTATGGTTTCTTCGATTGCATAGAGTCAGAGTATTGAGAAGAAGTATTGAAGAATTCGGTTGGCAGAGAATGGTCCTGAAGTGAGGCTAGGCAGTGGCTCCACTTCTAGGAGGCCAAGTGTAAGAAGCGGAAGTCGAGCAGTCGCAAAGTGGGGGAGCGGCAGCATAGCTTGGAATTTGAATCTATTGTCGCGCATTTAATGGATGTCCATGAGGAGCGGACGGACTAGTAAAATTGGTAAATTAATCAGGGCATAGGATGGGGTATTGAAGTTGCAGAGAGCGTGCATTTCAGCGTCGTTGGAAGGTGTCCGCGGGTGATTTCCATAGGAGGGTCATCTCCTGTGAATAGGGTAGCGATAGCATGGTTGGCAGATCTCGGTGAGGGGTGCTAATGGCTATTCGGTAGGAAGCGAAATGTGTAAATGATGCTAGAGAATTTGAGTATTTAGGGAGTGCTAGCAAGAGAATTTGGAAGAATTTGGAATTGGTTGAGCAAGATCGTGTTATCAAAGGAGAAAGGATCTCGGCAGGGTCTAGAGTGGTGCAAGGAGTAGCTTCGGGCTAAGTGGGGGAGTCCCACCATCTGCAGTTGGGTTGTAGGGTTGTCTTCTCATAGGGTTGCGGATTGTCGGCGTGTTGGCAAGTTATTTCAGCTAAGGGAAAGGAGTAAAATGGTGATTGTGCGTGGGATTTGATGAATGTGTGCAAAAGTTGGCCCTGTCGGGACAGGGTTAGGCTTTCGAAGATTCAAAATTTTGGTTAAGGCATAGGGGAGTTGTCAGGGTCGTGACTTAGTCACGTGCTTCAAGGAAAAGAGTGTTCAGGTGCTAGAAGAGCCTTGGATTTGATTGTATTCGGGACCAGTCAGAGTGGGTGACTCTCAATAGCGGTCCTGGTGAATTCAATAGTTAAGAATGCGGCGTTTAAGGGTTTTGGGCATCAGTGTGATCGAGAGTCGAGCTTTTGCAGAGTAATTTCTGAGAAAAAGGAAGATGGTTGGAATATTCTATGATATGTTTCAACATGCAAGATAGTATTGTAGGAGTGAGAGAAATGAACTCCAGATTGTAGAAAGATTATCAGGAGGGTATGAGACGGATTGTGAGATTTAGGCAGCATAGTCTCATGAATCAAGGTCACTCAGGATGAGTGAGTGTTGAGTTGCTATGAGTTGAAGGAAGTTGCTATTATTCCTGAAGCAATTGAAGATGATTAAAAGAAGATAGGTTGATTAGCCATGGTTGAAATGGCACATTTACGGCTGTGATTAGTTCCTTCGATGTGATTAAGTTGTGCATGTGGTTGTGCCGGTGTGTGCGGGGCTTGTCGGCCGTCGTAATGAATTTCATATAAGAGCATTCAAGTATTATGGTCTGTCAGGTGTAGGCAGATCCCGGAAGGGTTAGGGTGGTATAGACTACTACTTAAGGATTTGCATGTTGGGTGGTTGTGGGGATTCACTCGTGTGTTGAGATGGTTCACTTCAATTGGGTTAAGTAAAAGGTTTATATATGATGAAGTGCTCACCCATTGGGGGTTCAGAAGTTATGATGGAATTCTTGCGCTACCTCATATTGGCATGTTAGGTGCGGTAGGCAGTATGTAACTAGGAGTAAGAATCGAGATTTCGGTTCAGTGTTAATTAGGATGTCATGAGCTCGGAAGAGCAAGAAAAAGTGATTCGAAAGTTCAGAGTAAGTTGGTGTTATCTTCAGTGTCACCTGAGATCGATATTCGGTGGAAGAGGCTTTGTACCTTGGTCATGGGTTCTTGATGTGTTTTGCGGCCTTAGTGTTGTCGGTATTATGGATGGGCAGATTTGTTGCCTTGTGTGGAGGGTCGTGGAAGCATGACAGCGAAAAGATTGTATAAAGTGTGACATGTAGTCACTTGATGGATTGAAGATTTGGGCTGAGTTTAAAGAAGTGCGATATTGCTTAATTGAGAATTTATGCCTGGAAGGCGTTCAGTTCGGTTGGTTGTGGATTGTGGGTTGTTTGTCCCGGCTATGATGGTTGTTCTCGCGTATTATGAGAGAAAGTGGGTTAATATGGACCCAAGTAAAATCTAATAGCTTAGTTTGGTACGAGCAAGGTAGACTCGATGTTTGTGGACGGATTTAAATTTGATTATGGGCTCCGTATGAGCCAGGCATGTTCATTTTAGTAAAGCGTTTTTCATGGAAAGGTATTAGAACAATAGATGTTGCTCTGTCTTCATCAAATTCAGGTAATATTGATTGTGTCGTGTGGGTTCTGAAATGGCTTGATAATTTCCTATGTATTGAGGTCCCCCGTAGTGGAGATGTTATGTGAGCAGGATAGCTCTTGAGATCCAGAATGTATATATATATATATCGCACCACAATTGTGCTTGAGTTTGTAGCATGCGACTTTATCAGTCTCCCCAGGAGGGTATTATGCACTTAGCGTGCTTGTGACCGATATTCGGTAATGTGTAATAGTGAGCAATTCAGCTTCTTGTATATATCCTTATGTGAGTTTTATGATGGGATCGGGTGGCACGCCGCCACGGGTATGTTATTTGGATCGGGTTGTACGCCGCAACAGTGTGATGATGATAAGGGTTAATATATATTTATTTTTCTTATGTTTTACTTCCCATTTTCTGAGAAAAGTTCGTATTAGTTGCGTGAGTTGAATAGTCTCTTCCTGAGTCATTACTTATCTATCATGTTCGAGTTATGGCCTATCGGCGCGATGTGGTATCATGAGAGGTTGTTGGTCATGTTTGGGGTGATTTGTTGTCTGAGCAGTTCACACTGGGTAAGACGAGATTATCAGACCAGGGATCAGTGCGATAAGGTTATGTGAAGTGTATATTAAAGAACAAATACCATTATTCAGGTTCACAATGAGGTGATGATTCTAGTCAAGATGAGGTATTCAATGATTTGTTAACTCAGCAGTTGGGTACGAATTTCTACACATTTCCGTCATTGTGGTGGTATCGCCAGCATTATAGCAAGATGTATATATATGTCATAAGGTGCCTTGGGGAGCATCGAATTCATGGAATTCTGGCTATTAAGGTTCAGGGAGCGTCGTTGCGGTCAGTTGGTGAATTATGCGGTGCATGGTGCTGATTCGGCAAAGGTATGCAGTCATGTTCTGGTATATCGTGTGGTGGGTGATACGGTGTTTATACATTGGAACTAGGCCTGGGAGAGAAATTTCAAGTGCTGGAACAGGATTCTAAGCTTATTATATGGATAAAGAAGAAATCTTCAAAATTGATCAAGCTAATGTACTCAACTGGGTTGTGGTAGCACGGGCAGGTGCTCGAGGTTTTAAACAGTGATTTCAGATAACTCCAGAGCAGTTCTTGGCAAGTTCGAGGACGAACGTCGGTTTAAGTGGGGGAGAATGTAACGACCCGACCGGTCGTTTTGAGCTCTAGCGTGTCGTTCAGCGGTTTGAAGTCGTGAGCAGCTCCATTTCAGGTATTATGACTTGTAGGTGTGGTCGGAATTGAATTTCGGGAAGTTTAGAGTTGATTTGGAGAGAAAATTCTCATTTCAGAAGCCTTAAGTTGGAAGAATCAACTAAGATTTGAAATTTTAAGTAAACGACCTCCGAATCGGGATTTGAAGGATCTAGCAAGTTCGTATGATGATTTCGGACTTGGGAGTATGTCCGGATCGGGTTTTGGATAACCCGGGAGCGTTTCGACGTATATTGTGGAAGTCAGCATTTTTGAAGGGATTTCCTAAGTTTGGCTTGAAGCGTATTTCAGTGATATTGATGTCCGTTTGGGATTCCGAGTCTATGAATAATTTCGTATGGTGATTCTGGAGTTGGGACCGCGATCAAAAGTGAATTCGGATGTCCGGAGGTCATTTTGAAGTCATTTGGCTAAAGATAGAAATTTGGAGGTTTTTGAGAAATCCGACCGGAAGTGGAAAGTTTGATATTGGGGTCAGAATGTGATTCTGGAAGTTGGAGCAGGTCCGTAATGTTGAATATGACTTGTGTGCAAAATTTGAGGTCAATCGGACGTGATTTGATAGGTTTCGCAGTCGGATGTTGAAGTTGGAATTTCTAAGTTCATAAAGTTTGAACTTTAGTGCGATTCGTGATTTCGGCGTTGTTTGATGTGATTTCGAGGCTCGACTAACTTCTAATGAGGTATTGGGACTGGTTGGTAGTGTTGGTTGTGGTCTCGGGGGCCTCGGGCGTGTTTCAGATGCTCAACGGGTCGAATTTTGCCTTGAGAGGGTTGCAGGTTTTCTGGTGTGAGTGCAGCAGGTATTTAATCTATGCGATCGCGTGAGTGGGTATGCGATCGCATAGAAGGATTTGGAGGCTTCTTGGATTTGTCCTGTGTGATCGCGGGTAGTTGTTTGCAATCACATAGAAGGATTTGTGAAGGGTGCTGGGTTGTCCTATGCGATCGCAAAGGTATGGTGTGCGAACGCATAGAGGAAAAGGGAGTTGGGGGCCCTGGGACCGCGATAGCGGAATGTTGGCTCGAGGAAGCTCTGCGAACGCGCTCATGGGTATGCGAACGCAGAAAGTAATTGGGGCCTGGGCAGATTAGTTTATAGGCGAAATTTGTGGCCATTTCTTCATTTCTTCCTTGCTTTGGTTGATTTTGGAGGAGCTTCAAGAGAGGATTTTTTCATGCAATGTATAGGTAAGTAAATTCCTCCCATTTTAAAGTTAAATACAAGATTATATGCATGAGTTAGACATGGAAATTGGTAGGAAATTGGGAAATCTTAAAGAAACCTAGAAAATGGTAAATTGGATTTTTAGCCACGAATTTGAGCAAGGAATGTAGAGTAAATCATATAATTGAACTAGTAAAACTATGGGTAGAATTTATCTTCAAGAAATTTCGGATTCCGGGCACGTAGGCCCGGGGGCATTTTGGTCATTTCACTAAGCCGGGTGGGGAAGGTATATAATTTGAATGTGTTGCAAGTATTGGGATGAATTTTCATTGCTTTGCCCGTTATTTGGTAGTTTGGGGCGGTGTGCATCCGTCAGAGTCGTCGGAAGGGCATGGAAGCCGGTATGGGATTTTGGAGCGAGGTAAGTCTCATTTCTAACTTTGTGAGGGGGGATTGTCCTCCTAGGTGAATTAACTGAGTATTTGCTATTATCTTCGGGGGCTACGTACGCACGAGGTGATGGGAGTCCGTGTGTAGCTACTATTATGCCATGTCCGGGTAGACTAGGAGCCACTAGCATGCCTTATGTGTTGTACCCGTGATCCTTCCTGTATTACTTGACTGCTAATATAATCGAAATCGTAATTTGATACCTAAAGAAGACTAGAATTCATTTTCTTAATCAACTTGAAAGAGAATTGTTTTCCTCCGTGGTTAATCGTATACTTGATAAATTGATATTATTGAACATTATTAAACTTGGCAAATAAATTTCGAAAAAAGGATTTGAACACTATTTTATGGTTTTTAAAAGAGAAATCTGTCATTTACTTGAGTATTTGTTTTTCCGACGTATTCGGGGTGGACTGTTGATTGTGCCTGACTACATGTGACCGTTTCGCAATTTACATTCCGCGAGCGGAGTGTTATTTCTCCCACTCCCATGGGAGCGGGCAGTATGCCACGGCGGATTGAAAGATGCACTTTTTGTACGGGCCGTTTGATCCTCGGCAGTGCATAGACATGAGTATTTTATTGAGATGCACTTTTGGTATGGGTTGTTCGATCCTCGGCAATGCATAGGCATGATTATTATATTGAGAGGTGAACTTATGGTATGGGCCGTTCGACCCTCGGCAGTGCACAGAGAGGATTATTATATTGAGAGGTGAACTTATGGTATGGGCCGTTCGACCCTCGGCAGTGCACAGAGAGGATTATTATATTGAGAGGTGCACTTATGGTACGGGCCATTCGATCCTCGGCAGTGCACAGCGATTATTATTATGACGGCTCAGGCCAGTTGTCCTTCTCCCGTATGTGCATGTTAAGTTGTTAAATATTTTTCATGATTTTTAAAAGTGACAAGATATTTGGGGGAAAACAGAGAGGAAATTGTTTATTTAAAATATTTGGGGGAAAATGAGGAATTGGTAACTGTTTGTTTATTTCCAGTATTTACTTGGATTTCAGTGCCATACATAAGTTGCTGCTTTACTACCTTACATGCCTACCGTGTTCATCATATGCTGTTAATTAATTTGATGGCCCTTAGTGAGTGTCTAACTCGACCTCTCGTCACTACCTCTCTGAGGTTAGGCGGGCGACTTACTGAGTACACGTTGTTTTTGTACTCATGCTACACTTGTTGTGCATTTTATTGCACACGTACTTTCATAGTAATGTGAAGGATTCGGAGACTTAGGCGAGCTGCATCATCCGTAGGCGATCCGCAGCTGACAGAGTCTCCCTCGTACTGTATTTATTTTTATTTTAAATTTCCTAGTCCAATCTGTATTTCGGACAGGCTTTGTGATAATTGTATAAATTCTTAGAAATTGCTCATGTACTTGTGACACCGGGTTCTAGGATGTGTTGGGATATGTTTGCTAAAGTGTAATATTCAAACCACTATTTTATTCGACAGATTTTATTTTGTTAATATGTAATAAAGTGAAAGCAAATGCTTTTCATAAATGTTAAAAACAGAAAATTGTTTCAATTAATTAATGATTGGATTGCCTGACAATGATGTCTGGTGCATCACGACCGTATAGATTTTGGGTCGTGATAGGTCTTATGGTCACAAATCCTCTTTATAAAAGTACAGGATGTAACATTATACATCATACTATCACGGTCATGTGGTAACTTATATGGTACTAGTCCATAAATATTGGGTATTATAACTCGAACCGTATTTTATTCCAAATCGACAACCTTTAACGAAACTCATTTTCTTTAATTCGTGTATCTGTTATCCTCCATGGCACTTACTTATCGCTTGTTATAAATAGCATAAATATGCTAACCTCAAGATAATCTCATCCCCGAGTCTATATCATTTAACTGAAGACGAAACTTTAACGTATGAAAAATGCGAGATGTAACAACTATGGTCCATAGTTCATAATCTTCAGCTGTCAAAAAATCTTCTATTCTTGCTTCCACCAACTTTAGTATTTTCCATTAAACAACGGTGGTCTAGTAGTTGATTAACCTTTGTTAATTCCAGGTGGAACACTCATTTTGCTTTCAAGATCTCTCAAGGTATTAGCCGTGTGTGAGAGAACCTGCTCTGATATCAATTGTTAAATTGAGTGCTTTTATGGATTATTAAAGAACTTGGTTCTTTACCTTAGTCTTTAAACGTAAAATAAAAATAAGTAGAAAAATAGACACAATAATTTTTATGTTGAGAATAACCCCGCTCAAAAGGTGCAAAAACCACGACCCACTACGTAGGATTTTCAACTTCAATTTCACTAGAACAATGAACCAAATGTATCGATTACAAATCTATAACACAATACTCGCCAGTACTCCTACTTCAACTATTTGATTTACAAGTTACTCTAACTTTCAAAACAAATGCTCACTCCAACTCACTATTTATTTATGACACTTTGATTACAACTCAATTTCCTAAAACATATATACTAGACTGACTCAAGAAGAGCACAACACTAGTACTTGATTTGAGTGTAAAAAATATAGTTCTTCGGTTGATGTGCAAAAGGATAATCCTAGTAGTCCAGAAAGATAGTATTTAAATTTCCCGGACTCCGAGATTTTTTAGGAGCGCGGTGCATAGTCAGCTTCTCGTTTGACAGGACTCTTACTGTTCCAAGGACTCCACATGTCTTGGGACTCTTGTCTCTCACTTATGCATGTGTATCTTCTTGGGCAGCAGCCCCTATCATGTTTAGCAGTTCTTCCAACAAACTCGGCTTGGGTAACTTTGAGATGAAGTTACTGTCTTGCAAAGACGTACAATTATCATCCTTGAGGATTTGGTCCTTAATCCTGAGGATCTGGTTCTTAGAGCAGTTAAGCAGTTACGATGAGGACCTGATTCTTAGAATATTTTATATGAACAAACTTTATTAA
The DNA here is from genome assembly GCA_005239525.1 of Nicotiana knightiana. Classification (NCBI taxonomy): domain Eukaryota; kingdom Viridiplantae; phylum Streptophyta; class Magnoliopsida; order Solanales; family Solanaceae; genus Nicotiana; species Nicotiana knightiana. The sequence continues at coordinate 46,300 of ML422907.1, read as the reverse complement.
TCATCAAAATCTAAATACTCAACATGGTTGATCTACTAGTTACAAGTTCAAGACCTAAGGATATTGGACGATTTTTGAAAAAAGAATGATGATTTTATTTGAATATAGTTATTTACCAAAAGTTAATTATCATCTCTTAAAACAGGTGTTGCATGAGAACTTGTGAACATGAGGTCCAATTGTTTCAGTGTCTGTCTTAATGATATCGTATAGTTGTTCATTATGAGAAGTGGCTTGATCACCCTTAGTCAAAAAATTGTACTATGTATATAGGTAAAATATTACGTTTTAGAGGTATATAACACATATTGAACACCCTTTGTCGAAAAAAAATTTCACTTCTTTCAAATTTGAATATCCCTGAAAATATTCCAAGCTTCGCCACTGATTATGAGGAAGTTGGTTTTTTTTATTTTTGGGCTGTGAAAAATCAATAATGATGCTACTCCCACAATAAACTGATTAGTTTCATAGAAAAAAGAAAGGAAAAGAAAATAGACGAACACATGAATACCACAATAGTATGTCTCAATCTCAAATTTATTTGATTGATTATATGAATCTTCGTTGTCCTTATAACTTATTAGTTACGAATTTAATTCAAAACATTATAACGGCATTCAGAGGTTTGCGTGGAAATTGATTCTATGGTACTCAAGAAACACATTTTATGCAAAAATTAACCCAAATAACCGCTTATCTAATCTCTTAAACTTAAAATAGCCAGCGAATATATAATTTATATATAATTCATGTAAAATATATATATAATCAATGTATAATTTATGTATACCGGCTAGAAAAAGTAAACATTAAATTTAGCCGGCTATTTGTGTAGCAATCCCATACTTGCCAACAGAAAATTATTCTTGAATATAAGTGATTTTCCTACACATATTCCGGTGATTCGCAAGTAAGTGTGTAATATCCCTGTCACGACTCAAATTTCCCTCTGTTGGTTATCGTGATGGCACCTAGTCTTAGGGACTAGGTAAGCCTAACAGTTACTGAATAACAACATTAATAAAAGGGAAGCTAACAGTCTTGATATAGAATCTTGATAGAATTTACAATTTTTTCCAGAACCGGTAATACAAGTCATAAGCTCTACGAATCTTCACAACTTCTAAATACAACTGTTTGGAAATAAATACAACAGTGTATGAATACTACTTGTAAGAAGGTGACACTGAAGCCTGCGAACGCAGCAACAGGTTACCTTGAGTCACCCCGTCAATGGTCCATGCAGCTACTAACAATCAATACCTGGACCTGTGCAACAACAATGCACAGAAGTGTAGATGAGCACACCACAGCGGTGCCCAGTAAGTATCAAGACTAACCTCGGTGGAGTAGTGACGAGGACTAGTCAAGACACCACTGGTCTACAAAATAAACTAGCATGAATATAGAAACACAACCGAACACTACTTCTATCTAAGACATCACGGTATAATTAACAATAATGACAATATAATGCGGAAGGAAATTACAGAAATTAACCAACGGAACAACATGAAAACACACAGAAAGGTGGGCAACAAAACAAGCCAAACCGAAAGAAAACACAACACAATAGAGATCACCAATAACTCAACTCTGCGTCTGTTTGTTCACATCGGGCCTCAACCATTAAAATCAATAAACGTGTGGAAATCCTTAAACATCAATTCATATTGAAAACTTTAAAGATATAATCATTTCGGTATAAAAGATCTCCTTTGAAAACATACTTTCGCTAAATGTATATATATGTATATTTAATAAAGAGAAATGCTTAGAACGTAGCTTCTTTCGAAATAGGTAATTTCCAAATATACATTCCCAATAAATAACTTCCAAATATCATTTTCTGCAGACAAATGCTTTTCGGATACACCTTCTAAATAAAAGCCCTTCAGATATAATCATTTCAAAACCATTACTTTTTCAATAATACTTTTCAATAAAATCTCGCAGTCACAATCTCCTCAAGATAAATCTATCGGAACTCAGTCCCTAACTCTGAACTCGCTATGTAGAACAGGAGGAACATCAAGGCTTGTCAATGAATGCAGTAAAAGATCAGCATGAATATCCAAATTATACAACAGAATATTAAATCTTAAACAAGTACAGTAAATATCAAATAGGAACAACGGAAATAATAATGCAAGGACAAGTGCACGGAAAAATAAATAAAATAGAAACGGCACGGCATGTCCCCTCATGCTAAAATATCATAAACATGGCACGAAATGTCCCCTCGTGCTAAAATAACATAAATGTGGCACAGAATGTCCCCTCGTGCTAAAATAACATAAACATGGGACGGAATGTCCCCTCGTGCTAAAATATCATAAACACGGCACGGAATGTCCCCTCGTGCTAAAATAACATAAACATGGCACGGAATGTCCCCTCGTGCTAAAATAACATAAACATGGCACGGAATGTCCCCTCGTGCTAAAATAGCATAAGCATGGCACGGAATGTCCCCTCGTGCTAAAATAACATAAACATGGCACAAAATATCCCCTCTTGCTAAAATAGCATAAACACGGCATGGAATATCCCCTCGTGCTAAAATAACATAAACATGGCACGGAATGTCCCCTCGTGCTAAAATATCATAAACATGACACGGAATGTCTCCTCGTGCTAAAATAACATAAACAATAGTTTGACAAGGAAAATCAACATTAAGAACCATGAAACAACATCATCCCGGCAAGGGAAACAGCTATAACCAATCTCGCCTAAACAATTATCTTTACGGAATAAAACTTAGCTTAAAGGCCCAGTAATAGGCAACATCAAGGAAAAATAAACAACATAAATGTTTATCAACTAGACCCAAGTAACACATAAGGGAAAAATCATATAAATAACAGGGTAAGACTCACGGCATGCTTGACACCAACGAACAGATGTTCTAACTATGGCTAAACAACTATAAAGCTAGATAACACTAATATAGTCAATTTGAAAATTTTAGAAAGAAAATATAGCATGAAGATAAGAGCGGTAAAATATCCAGTTAAGTCAATTAAGTTCAAATAACCAACGAAGGAATCCAAAAGAAAGTAATTCTAATTTAAGCAGGAAAGGATGAGATTAACAACCAAGGATTCAAATGTAACAATTACAACTCATACACAGGTAATATAAGAACCTACGAATCTTAAAAGGCAAATCTATTAGCAAATAAGTTTGAGTACGCACTCGTCACATCGCATACACGGACTACAATCAACAAGGAAGACTCAATCCTAAGGGGTAGTTCCCCCACACAAGGTTAGGGAAGATACTTACCTCAAAGACGACAACCCGGTACTCAAAAGTGAACTTCTCGGGCGAAAAGACCTCTGGACGGCTCAAAATCAACTAAAACAACTTCAAAATACACATAAAACGTATAAGGAACTATTCTGAATAATAAAATTTCAGTTTTTACAAATTTATAAAAATCGACCCAAAAGTCCACCCCACGGCCCGCACCTCGGAACCCGACAAATTTACAAAAATCCAGTTACCCATTCCGATACGAGTTCAACCATACTAAATTTATAATTCCGATACCATTTGGTCCTTCAAATCATGATTTTTTATTTTTAGAAATTTTCTTTCAAAACCCACATTCTTCCTCAACTAATAACACAAATTAAATAACAAAAACAAAAACTAATTCATGAAATGTAATTAATTATAGTGGAAGAACACTTACCCATTCGATTTATGTGAAAAAAACCCCCAAAGAATCGCCAAAAACCGAGCTCTAGAAGTCAAAATATGTTAAAAATGACTTAACCCTCATTTTATAACTTCTGCCCAGGTCTTTACTCATCGCGATCGCGGAAAATGCTTCGCGATCGCGAAGTACAAAAATTTCCAACCTAAAATTTTCTCACCGTGATCGCGAAGAACAAATGGCCAGCTCTTCCGGATAGCCTCTAGTATAATGGACATAACGTTTTGTACAAAATTCCAAATTGCAAATTGTTTAACTTTTTGAAAACTAGACACCAAGGGAAACAATGCAGTTTCCAAACACTTCCCGGAAATGGACATAACATTCAGTCCTATGCAACACAATGCGGTTTCCAAACACTTCCCAGAAATGCTGTAGTGTATCAACCATAATTCTTTGTACACAACACCAAATACCAAATGGTTTGATTTTCTGAAAAACTAGACTCAAAGAGATACAACTATTTTTTTTGGATCATCTCCAAATTCCTTATAGATTTCAAGATACAAGCTTCCAAAGTCGAGTCAGTGCAGCAGAATATTTCCTCTACGTGATCGCGAAAGGCCTTCCGCGATCGCGATTCACTGGCCCATTTCTCTAATTTTACTCATCGCGATCACGACCAGTTCCCCGCGATCGTGTAGCACAGTGTTGTAGCCAAAATCCAGCAGCTATAAATGGCTTAGAAATGGTCCAAAACCACCCCAAAACTCCCCCGAGCCCCTCGGGACCCCGTCCGAATGTGCCAACAAGTCTCAAAACATATCACGGACTTAGTCGATGCCTCAAATCACATCAAACAACGCTAAAAACACGAATCGCACTCCTATTCAAGCTTTATGAACTTTAGAACTTTAAACTTCTACATTCGATGTCGAAACCTATCAAATCACGTCCGATTGACCTCAAATTTTGCACACAAGTCACATTCAACATTACGGACCTGCTCCAACTTCCGGAATCGCTTTCCGGCCCCGATATCAAAATTTTCACTTCCGATCGTATTCCTCAAAAACCTTCAAATTTCTATCTTTAGCCAAATGATTTCAAAATAAGCTACGGACATCCGAATTCACTTCCAATCGCGCTCCCAACTCAAAACTTACCATACAGAGCTATTCTCAAGCTCGGAATCCCAAACGGACATCTATATCACTGAAATGCCTTTCAACCCAGATTTATGAAATTCTTCTAAAATGCTATCTTCCTTAATATACGCCGAAACGCTCCTGGGTTATCCAAATCCCGGTCCGAACATACGCTCAAGTTTGAAATCATCATACGAACCTGTTGGAACCTTCAAATCCTGATTCAGAGGTCGTTTACCCAAAATTCCAATCTTAGTTGATTCTTCGAACTTAAGGCTTCCGAAATGAGAATTTTCTTTCCAATTCGACTCTGGATTATCCGGTAACTAAATCTAACCACCCACGCAGGTCGATATATACAATGTGAAGTTGTTCATGACTTTACGCCACCGAACAGAGTTGAAATCCTCAAAACGACCGGTCGGGTCGTTACATTCTCCCTCTCTTAAACAAACGTTCATCCTCAAATGTGCCAAGATTCACTTTGAACTCATCCAATCACTGATTGCACACCTCCAACACACACCCGCGAGCGATCCCACATCACTCCAACTTACATAAGCTTGATGACAAAATCACAACTGCAATACAGCCTTCCCATCACCACCGATAAGCCTCATACCTCTACTTCTCATCTTCTACTCATTTACAAAAGACCCGATTCTAAATCCATATCCGGAATTAGCCTCAACCAGCTGCATCAACTCATGACTACACCCATAAGGCACGACCACACAACATAGCACATCACACATATGCTTAAATAACACTTTTGATCACAATAGTTGCCTGACATCAACTCAACATTGGCAATTAGCCCCACATCTGAACGGAATCTGTTCCGAACCCCATGATACTGATAGTGATGCAATAAACACGAAGACTACATTATTAAACACCCGAATCACCAAGCCATAACTAAATCCACCAGGCACACATCCCGCAAGCTAAAACTAATGGAGCACATAACGAGAATGACCGAATATGAATGTAGAAACATATAAAGGAACTATCAAACAAGCCCATAGGCATAACTCTCTATCAATACTGACTTACCAAAAGTAATATAACAAGGAAGAAGCAAAACATATGAACAAATCACAAGGATTCCAACCTGATCAAATTCCCACCGCGGTACTCAGCCCGGTCTAAATATATCGGATCACAATTATCATGAGGACCTCGCCCTCAACTTTAATCACATACCGAAAATATATCATACCAATTGAAATTCCCACACTAATCATCTCAGCTAATAAAATCATAATGCTAAATGAACTCACATCTCAATGGAGTATCAAATCACAACTCGTAAACAAAATACTTAGGAAAATTACATAAAACTTACCGCGAAGAACAACAAGGACTCACTTCCAGTTTCACCACTAGCAAGGATGAATAAAACAACAATAGACACGGGCTACTACTCATAGAATCTCTCATCAGGAGCACACACGAAAATAGAGTGCAAAACATGAAACTCACTCATAAGTGAAACAACAAATAAGGGAACTCGTCCCGGCCAGAAAATCTATAATGAAATACAATTGGTGCCCCTCTGTAATACATCAAAGCATACATGTGTGATAACATCTGACCCAAAGGTCTCCAGCCTACTATAAGAAACGAAACAACGGGTCGGGCCTCCCCCTCTTGGGCGCCCTCTACTCACCTGAATACCCTGCCATAACACACCTGCCTGAATCGTGGAACAATCCCTCAACCTGTGGCTAATATCTCCACACTCAAAACAACCTCTCTGCCGACGTGGTTGTAGAAAACATACCATACGAATCCTCTGAGACCCATGAGTATCTGGAACCCCATGTAAAGCTGGCAATGCAAACTGAACTGGTTGACCCACAAAACCTCTACTGTGTCATGCCTTGCCTCCATAATAAAGACCAATAAATTCCTCCGGTCTACGAGTCCTCCTTGCCTCCCTGAACTGTCTCCCTGATCGTCCTCCCTCTCGCTCCCAATCCCACATGCTCCCTAACCGGCGAGCGATCCCTACTACCTGCTGAAACGAGGCATCCTACTCTAACTCTCGAGTCCCGCTGAACCGAATATCATGCCTGAATATCTCAATGAGACTCATCTCCTAACTGAAGCAACCAAGCGAAGTGTGCCAACTCACTGAATCTAATGGCATATTCCAATAGTGACATAGCACCCTAACGCAACTGCTCAAACTCTGCGCGCTGAACTTCCCGAAGGAACTGAGGTGCAACCTCCCTCAAAACATCTCCGAAAACTAAATCCAGTCTAGTGAAGCTAACTTGACCCGGTTACCCCAACTCATATGCCGCCACCACTAATCAACCCACTACTCCGAACCTGAGATGTGACAAAAGAGATCCCGCTCGTCTCTACAATACCCGAAGTATGAAGAATATAATGACACTCCTCCAGGAAGCCCCGCATCATTTGTCGCCAATCCTGTGAAAGATAGGAGGGTGGTACTTCTCGTACCTCTCAAGTCGAAGGTACTCTTCCTTCGATGCTGCTACCCTAACAACGGCTGAACTGAAACCCCATGTCGTGTTGTCATGACAACAGGTACCTGACCAGTATGATCTCACTGCTCTAGAGTGTAGATGGTGGGAGTCTGAACTCCTCCCCTAATCTGTGGAGCAACTGATGCACTAGAATCAATCCTGCCTGAGTCAATGTACCAATTATACTCAGAAACTATGCCCAGGCCTCCTGAAGTCCGGGGTAGCAACAGGCACCTCCAGTACCTGTCCCCCCAACTAGAACTGCTGGCGACTCCTCCACGACTGCTCTAACAGGCATCTTAACTGTGGCACGTGCTCCTCGTCGACCTCTGTCTCTGCCCCTTGCGACGCTTGCCTCGGGTAACATCATCAGGTACCGCAGTTTGTGTCCTCACCATCGCTAAGAGAATGTAACGATAATTTCAAACTTCAAGATCAATGAACTCGCACGATAGGAATGAAGGAAGTGGAGTTGTCATAATAGCTTCGTAGCCTCTCGAAGATAAGTACAGACGTCTCCGTACCGATCCGCAAGACTCTACTAAACTCGCTTGTGACTCGTAGTACCTATGAATCTAGAGCTCTGATACAAACTTGTCATGGCCCAAATTTCCCTCCGTTGGGTATCGTGATGGCATATAGTCTTAGGGACTAGGTAAGCCTAATAGTTAATGAATAAAAACATTAATAAAAGGGAAGCTGACAGTCTTGATATAGAATCTTGACAGAATTTACAATTTTTTCCAAAACTGGTAATACAAGTCATAAGCTCAACGAATCTTCTACAACTTCTAAATACAACTGTTTGGAAATAAATACAACAGTGTATGAATACTACTTGTAAGAAGGTGACACTGAAGCCTGCGAACGCAGCAGCAGGTTACCTTGAGTCACCCCGTCAATGGTCCATGCAGCTACTAACAATCAATACCTGGACCTGTACAACAAAAATGCACAGAAGTGTAGATGAGCACACCACAGCGGTGTCCAGTAAGTATCAAGACTAACCTCGGTGGAGTAGTGACGAGGACTAGTCAAGACACCACTGGTCTATAAAATAAACTAGCATGAATATAGAAACACAACCGAACACTACTTCTATCTAAGACATCACGATATAATTAACAATAATGACAATATAATGAGGAAGGAAATTACAAAAATTAACCAACGGAACAACATGAAAACACACAGAAAGGTGGGCAACAAAACAAGCCAAACCGAAAGAAAACACAACACAATAGAGATCACCAATAACTCAACTCTGCGTCTGTTTGTTCACATTGGGCCTCAACCATTAAAATCAATAAACGTGTGGAAATCCTTAAACATCAATTCATATTGAAAACCTTGAAGATATAATCATTTCGGTAAAAAAGATCTCCTTTGAAAACATACTTTCTCTAAAAGTATATATATGTATCTTTAATAAAGATAAATGCTTAGAACGTAGCTTCTTTCGAAATAGGTAATTTCCAAATATACATTCCCAATAAATAACTTCCAAATATCATTTTCTGCAAGACAAATGCTTTTCGGATACACCTTCGAAATAAAAGTCCTTCAGTTATAATCATTTGGAAACAATTACTTTTTCAATAATACTTTTCAATAAAATCTCGTAGTCACAATCTCATCAAGATAAATCTATTGGAACTCAGTCTATAACTCCGAACTCGCTATGTAGAACAGGAGGAACATCAAGGCTTGTCAATGAATGCAGTAAAAGATCAGCATGAATATCAAAATTAAAACAACAGAATATTAACTCTTAAACATGTACAGTAAATATCAAATAGGAACAACGGAAATAATAATGCAAGGACAAGTGCACGGCAAAATAAATAAATAGAAACGGCACGGCATGTCCCTCGTGCTAAAATATCATAAACATGGCACGGAATGTCCCCTCGTGCTAAAATAACATAAATGTGGCACGGAATGTCCCCTCGTGCTAAAATAACATAAACATGGCACGGAATGTCCCCTCGTGCTAAAATAACATAAACATGGCACGGAATGTCCCCTCGTGCTAAAATATCATAATCACGGCACGGAATGTCCCCTCGTGCTAAAATAACACAAAAATGGCACGGAATGTCCCCTCGTGCTAAAATAGCAAAAACATGGCACAGAATGTCCCCTCGTGCTAAAATAACATAAACATGGCAAATAATGTCCCCTCGTGCTAAAATATCATAAACATGGCACGGAATATACCCTCGTGCTAAAACAACATAAACATGGCACGGAATGTCCCCTCGTGCTAAAATATCATAAACATGGCACGGAATGTCTCCTCGTGTTAAAATAACATAAACATGGCACGGGATGTCCTCTTGTGCTAAAATAACATAAACAATAGTTTGACAAGGAAAATCAACAATAAGAACCATGAAACAACATCATCCCGGCAAGGGAAACAGCTATAACCAATCTCGCCTAAACTATTAACTTTACGGAATAAAACTCAGCTTAACAAGGCCCAGTAATAGGCAACATCAAGGAAACATCAACAACATAACTGTTTAGCAACTAGACCCAAGTAACACATAAGGGAAAATCATATAAATCACAGGGTAAGACTCACGGCATGCTTGACACCGACGAACGGATGTTCTAACTACGGCTAAACAACTATAAAGCTAGATAACACTAATATAGTCAATTTGGAAATTTTAGGAAGCAAATATAGCATGAAGATAAGAGCGGTAAAATATTCAGTTAAGTCAATTAAGTTCAAATAACCAACGAAGGAATCCAAAAGCAAGTAATTCTAATTTAAGCAGGAAAGGATGAGATTAACAACCAAGGATTCAAATGTAACAATTACAACTCATACACAGGTAATATAAGAACCTACGAATCTTAAAAGGCAAATCTATTAGCAAATAAGTTTGAGTACGCACTCGTCACATCGCATACACGGACTACAATCAACAAGGAAGACTCAATCCTAAGGGGTAGTTCCCCCACACAAGGTTAGGGAAGATACTTACCTCAAAGACGACAACCCGGTACTCAAAAGTGAACTTCTCGGGCGAAAAGACCTCCGGACGGCTCAAAATCAACTAAAACAACTTCAAAATACACATAAAACGTATAAGGAACTATTCTGAATAATAAAATTTCAATCTTTACAAATTTGTAAAAATCGACCCAAAAGTCGATCCCCGAGCCCGCACCTCGGAACCCGACAAATTTACAAAAATCCGATTACCCATTCCGATACGAGTTCAACCATACTAAATTTATCAAATTCCGATACCATTTGGTCCTTCAAATCATGATTTTTCATTTTTAGAAATTTTCTTTCAAAACCCACATTCTTCCTCAACTAACAACACAAATTAAATGATAAAAAAAGAACTAATTCATGAAATATAATTAATTATAGTGGAAGAACACTTACCCATTCGATTTTTGTGAAAAAACTCCCAAAGAATCGCCAAAAATCGAGCTATAGAAGTCAAAATATGTTAAAAAGGACTTAACCCTCATTATATAACTTCTGCCCAGGTCTTTACTCATCGCGATCGCGAAGTATAAAAATTTCCAGCCTAAAATTTGCTATTCGCGATCGCGTAGAACAAATGCCCAGATCTTCCGGACAGCCTCTAGTATAATGGACATAACTCTTTGTACAAAAATCCAAATTGCAAATGGTTTGACTTTTTGAAAACTAGACACCAAGGAAAACAACTTGATTTCTTTTCTCATCTCCCAATTCCTTATAGAGTTTGAGATATAAATTGCTAAATTCAGTCTTATGCAACACAATGCGATTTCCAAACACTTTCCGGACATGCTGTAGTGTATCAACCATAACTCTTTTTACACAATTTCAAATTCCAAACAGTTTGATTTTCTGAAAACTAGACTCAAAGGGATACAACTTTTGTTATTATCTCCAAATTCCTTATAGATTTCAAGATACAAGCTTCTAAAGTCGAGTCAATGCAGCAGAACATTTCCTCTACGCGATCGCGAAAGGCCTTCCGCAATCGCGATTCACTGGCCCATTTCTCTCAGTTTACTCATCTCGATCGCGACCAATTCCCCGCGATCGCGTAGCACATTGCTGTAGCCAAAAACCAGCAGCTATAAATGGCCTAGAAATGGTCCAAAACCCCCGAAACTCACCGAGCCCCTCGAGACCCCGTCCGAACGTGCCAACAAGTCCCAAAACATATCACGGACTTAGTCGAGGTCTCAAAACACATCAAACAACGCTAAAAACACGAATTGCACTCATATTCAAGCTTTATAAACTTTAGAACTTTAAACTTCTATATTCGATGGCGAAACCTATCAAATCATGTATGATTTACCTCAAATTTTGCACACAAGTCACATTCAACATTATGGACCTGCTCCAACTTTCAGAATCGCATTCCGACCCTGATATCAAAATTTCCACTTCCGGTCGGATTCCTCAAAAACCTTCAAATTTCTATCTTTAGCCAAATGACTTCAAAATAACCTACGGACATCCGAATTCACTTCCGATCGCGCTCCCAACTCCAGAATTACCATACGGATCTATTCCCAGGCTCGGAATCCCAAACGGAAATTTATATCACTGAAATGCCTTTCAACCCAGATTTATGAAATTCTTCTAAAATGCTACCTTCCATAATATACGCCGAAACGCTCCTGGGTTATCCAAATCCCGGTCCGAACATACGCCCAAGTCCGAATCATCATACTAACCTGCTGGGACCTTTAAATCCTGATTTGGAGATCGTTTACCCAAAATTCCAATCTTAGTTGATTCTTCCAACTTAAGGCTTCCGAAATGAGAATTTTCTTTCCAATTCGACTCCGGATTATCCGGTAACTGAATCTAACCACCCACGCAGGTCGATATATACTATGTGAAGTTGTTCATGACCTTACGCCACCGAACAGAGCTGAAATCCTCAAAATGACCGGTCGGATCGTTACAATCCCAGTATTTTAAGAATGAACTTTTAAGTTATTCTTTAACTATAATTCCTTATTCTTATAAAAATAATACTAGTTATTTATTTTATATGTTGGTTCATAAAGATAGATTTATAGTTGGAGATAATATTTATGTATGAGATAAAATATTATAGTGGACCTAATTTACAATTACACAAGCTAATGAGCAACGTAGTAATTTTGAATAACAATTAGGAGTTAAAAAAAAAGAGGAAAAAAAACCCTAATTCCTAAACCCCTACACCCCAAAGGCGGCAGATCGCCCCCACAAAACAAGTGAGCCTCCCACCCAAGACTTATACCTCACAATTTCTCTCAACAAAGAGAATGACAGAAAACACACACGACATCGGCACTCTTCCTCCCTTTATTCATACTCCAATATCTTCCATAGGCTGCTCCTTGGCCACTGGAAAAGAAAAAGAAACCATCAGTTCCGTCAAACATGTTAGATAGTTATGTGTAAATAGTCCTAGTCCCATATGTTATAGGAGTAGAATATATCCTAGTCTTATATTTAGTAGGAGTAGAATATGTCTTAGTTCCATATGTAGTAGGAGTAGAATATGTACTAGTTCATATGTAGTAGGAGTAGAATATGTATTATATATATGACTCATTGTGTCATTGTTAATAATAGATTTTTCTCCCGTGCATTCTCACATCGTATCAGAGCTTCAGTGAGAAAATTATCGTTGTGCATCATTCCAGCGACATCCGGGAAGAAAGATCTCATCGCCGTGCAATTTTTCGGCAACTTCGTCTTGTTCCCAGGGTTCATTACTGCTACAGTGGTTCTGTGCATATACCAGTACCACCATCAGATCTGAAATCCTTGTGCGACCAAACCCCAAAAATTTCAGTCTCATCGGAACAGAAAAGTCAGTCACCGTGCGTCTTTTCGATTGACGACTCAAGATTGATTTGCGTTATCTCCTCATTGGTAAGTGTTGTGCGAAAACCAACACTATCATCTTGTTCGGAAAATTAAAACGACAAAACCTCAGGCAATCGCACCAGCAGAAAATCACGCACCGCCAGAACTAGGGTTCCGACGAGCTACAATAACTTTTCTGGCGCGTGTGAGCCATTTTTGACAAATATTCTTCAGGACAACTTACTCGTCCAGTGATTCCGAGCCTACCCATATAAATTACATCAAATTCTGACAACTTTTATTTTTTCCGGCGTGAATAGTGATTTTTCGGTGTGAAGAGTAATTTCCTGAAAAAAATTTGTGTATTCTGGCGATATTTTAGAATCTATTTTGTAGTGTGTAATTCAGTTTAGGCTCACTATTTTCAAATTTTTCCGGCAACTGTTCGGCCAGCTTTTGTTTATCAGCAACCACCTGATTTTGTTGATCAGGGGGAGTCTAATGGCTTTGCATGTCGAATGATCAGCTTTCATATATTTTCACCAAGTCCCTCACTGGTCCTCATATTAGTTACATATGTAACAAGCTCAGTACTAATGATTTGTATACACCAGCTTGAGGGGGAGTGTTAGATAGTTGCGTAAATAGTCCTAGTCATATATGTAATAGGAGTAGAATATGTCCTAGTCCCATATATAGTAGGAGTAAAATATGTCTTAGTCCCATATGTAGTAGGAATAGAATATGTCCTAGTCCCATATGTAGTAGGAGTAGAATACATAATTTATATATATATGACTCATTATATCATTGTTAATAATAAAAATTTTCCCCGTGCATTCTCACAAAACATAAGCAAAGAACTGACCGCAATAGCTTCCTCTTTGTGTCTCCATTTTATGTAAACAAAGTAATAAACATTTTCAAGGCCAAAGTTCAAAGTAGCGCCTCTTTCAATCATTCCTGCGATTTCCTTTTCGGCAAAGTTTGTGTTTCTCGGTTGAAGTTCTGATTAGCTCGAGTTCGCGGTTTGCAGTCTCCGGTTGAAGGTTCTTGTTTGGTCGAGGTTAATTTGCGGTTTTTGGTCCAACTTGCTATTGCTTTCTTGGTCGAATTTTGGAGTCAACATCTGTGTAATTGCTGATTTTTATTACTATTGAGTCGCCTTGGGCTAGATTGAGTCGAGCGGAAGCGAATTTGTAGAGGAAAGGGCTAAGCTGAGTGTTGAGTTAGCCGAATCGAGGTAAGTGTTTTGTCTAGATTTGTTGAGGGAGTTTTTCCTCCTATTTATTATTATTTGCTACATGCGGAGGTAATACATATATGAGGTGACGAGCATATATGTATATGCCGGGGTTAATCATGCTCGGGGTAAATTATACTATTAATCAACGTATAAATAGATATAAGAAAAATTAAGGGGAGTCATTATTTCATGTGCATGTTGGAACTTTTATGACTTAGGAGTATTTTTTTAAGAAAAATTTGACGTGGCTACTAGCTAGATAAACATGCTGACACTTATTATATAAACAAACAGCAGCTACCTCAATTATCAAATTTAATTCAAAAGTATAGTTCTTGAAATATTGAAAATATCCATGCTAATTATGTTTGCTTGATCAACTGCAGCCTCCGTTTGTTGAATTCTTGGTTTTTAGGTAAGAAACAAATTAGTGTTTTAGCTCTCTGTATAGAATGGATAAGATTAAGACGTGCTGATGACACGATTGTTTGAATCTTTGTTGTCACTGTTTCATACCATAGTCATTAATATGTTGTTATGGTAGAAATTTTAAGGTGCTAGATTACATGCTTATGTTGTTGATAAATTATGGGAATTATAGAAATACTTGAATTATATAGCCTTGAGTATCCATTAAATTATTGTTGGTTTGAAAAGTAGTGATTGAGAATTTATTTGGAATATTCTTTTGACATTCTCCTCGATGTTATTTATTCTTTCTACCTGGCTACTTTATTGAAATTTATATGTTTGGTGAGGAAGAGTGTAAAGCACGAAGGGTGATGTCGTGCCATTTCATATACATTATCATGTGAGGAAGGAGTGTAAAGCACGAGGGGTGATGCCGTTCCATTTCATATACATTATCATGTGAGGAAGAGTGTCAAGCACGAAGGGTGATGCCTTGTCATTTCATATACATTATCATGTGAGGAAATAGTGTAAAGCACGAAGGGTGATGCCGTACCATTTCATATACATTATCATGTGAGGAAGAGTGTAAAGCACGAAGGGTGATGACGTATCATTTCATATACATTATCATGTGAGGAAAGAGTGTAAAGAACGAAGGTTGATGCCGTGCCATTTCATTTATATTGTTATGCTTTTAATATTGTGAGGTCATGGCACTAAGGGTGTTTCCGTGCAGGTGAGGATGAGGGACATGCATTATGATGTGATATATGTTTTCCGTGTATACATTCCTGCCTTTATCTTGAGTAATCATTGTCACCATTATATATTTTGTGTGATGTGTTGTTATTGTCCCGTACTTAAACTCTATCTCAATTGTCGTTGTGTTGTCCATGCCTTTTTCTTGCTTAACTTTCATATGCCATGCCTATTTCCTGCTTTTATATTTATACTCACGTTGTGCCTATTCTGTTGCACCTTAGTGTAAGCCTTTCTCCATGCTAGTCCTTCATATCCTTACTTGTTAACTTGTGAAGATTATGTGTTTCCTTCTTGTTTGCTATATTTGTACTTAAGCCTCCATCATGCTAGTTAATTGAAATTATAACCCCCCCCCCCTTTTTTTTTCCAAATTGTGGTCATTACCTCTGTGCCTTTTCTTAGTCTGTTACTGATGTTCTTCTGTACGTTCTCGCTTATTATTATTGCTTGCATATTCCCTTCCTTGTCATTTTTATTGTCGGTATCTCTATCATTTGGTGGTACTATTTTACGCATGTATGGCGAGGATGAGATAATTGCACGAAGGGTGTTGCCGTGCCGTTAGACTTGATGTCTTGAGTACTTTATCACATTATGAAAGTATATGAGGTGATTGTTGTGGTTCATGGGCTTCCGTTTTAAGGAAAGGGCCGGTTGAGATGTTGGAAACTGTTAAATAGTGATTCTTTCTGATACCCTTTTATTTCCTGTTACATTTGCATCGTGTACCCTATTCTATTACTCTGTCTTTTAGTTCTATTTCTAGTTACATTATAGTGTTTATTAATGAGTATCTTTTAACTAAAAATCTCGTCACTACTTCGACGGGGTTAGTTAAGATACTTACCAGTACATGTGGTCAGTTGTACTGATACTGCACTTCTGCACACTCTATACAGACTATTGGAGGGGAGCTGCTGAAGAAGTTGGGGGCTGACCCTAAAGAACTTCGTGTATTCTGTATAGAAGCTACCACATGTGCTTGGTAGTTTTAGACATTATTAATCTGTTCATGTAATGTTTAAATAAAACGTGTATTTATTCATACCGGCTTTGTACATTCTAAGTCTTAGAAACTCATGATTCGTACTACCGGTTTTTGAGTAAATTTGTAGAAGTTCAGATAAATCCTAATTTAATTTTTGATAAGTTTAATCGGTTGTTTCCTTTATTAATTGGCTTACCTAGCGGGTGAAGTTAGGTGCCATCATGACCTGTGATTTTTGGGTCGTGACAAAGTGACAAGTATTATCCAAAAATATTTCTATTATATAGAAAAAGAAAGATAATTGACCAAAGGCATATATGTCATTTCATAAAAACTTCATATTTGCATTTCTTAAATGCAAAACTATGTCATCTTGATACACTCCCCACATTCCTCTAGTCACAACTCTCTTTTAAATGCACTATGCATGTGTTGATTAGACTGTTTGTGCAGCGCAAATGGTCATTTCCAACCTTTTTTCTCATTTTGGAAAATTATTAATTTTGTTTTATTCAAATAGAAGTTCCATAGAAAAAGTAAAATTAATTTTTAAATAATACAGCAACAAAAAGAAGTGTCGATATTTACAAAATTTTCATCTTTACTCATACTGTCTTAAAGCAATTTGAAAATAAAAATTAAATGATTTTCCTCTATTCATACTATTTGAAGGCGATTTCAAACTAAATATTTTCATATTCAAAAGTAATTTTAAAAATATATCTTATTAAACCTCAAAAGTTAATTCAGGTAATGAGATTTGTTCCTACTGTACTAAGAGGCTATATCTTATATACTTAATTGATGTGATAATTTAATCATATGGTTTGAATTCTATTCTTCCATGATAAGTTTTTAACTATCAATAGATTGTCTTAAACATTATTTGTTATAATTTTTATATTGTTTCATTATGAAAATTAACACATGATAATTCCATAAAAAATAAAAATATTTCACCCATCTTCTTAAATTGAGGAAACAATAATTATCTATATATTTTATATAGAATTCTATCAAATATTTATTATTTATCACTCGTTAACATCAATTTAAATGAGTTATAATAAAATATTATTTGAACTGCTATATTGAATTACTACAATTTATATCATGTTCATATTTGTTTTAGTGCCTATAATTCTCTTTGTTTGAAGTAGTAAATTTACTCATTAAGAATGCAAAATTAAGAATTTCTCTTAATATTGATGTATACAAGATATAAAATCATAAAATTTTTTCATCTTTTATCATTTTGTAAATAATGATGTTATTTGTTTAAACTTTCATCAAGTAGCTGATTGTTCCCGCTGTTGAACTTGCGAGACCAATTTGGATGTATTCCAGATTAGTTTACAGACAAATTGGTATGCTTATTATTCTAGAAAATTATTAATATCGATGACACTTGTAGCTTTTTAATGTTTTCTCTTATAAAATATTCGAATATAGTGGGAAAATAATTCCATGGAAAAATACATATGTTACCCCCTGAATTATGGACCGAATCCCTATTACACACTTTCGGACCACGAAAATTATTTGTCACACTCATCCTTTCCAAAGTGTATCTAATACACACCTATTTTGCTATGTGGCTCGCACGTTCTTAACAAGAAAAAATGAGCGCGTAAAACTTGTAAATAATTTTTCGAAATCCATTTTTTAGTGCCACGTGTCGAAATAATAGTAATATTTTTCTTATTTCCAATTTTTCACCAAAACTCATGATGAAGGTACTGTAAATTTTCCTTAAAATTGCCTTCCAAACTTCTTGTGCTTCATTTTCTATTGATAAAACCCACCTAAACTGTAACGACCCGGTCGGTCGTTACGTAGAACCTGCATTATAATTACTATTCTTGACTTGTCATAGGTTGGTTAAACTTTTATTGATGTGTTAGAGTTGGTAGGCTTGAAATCAGAATGGTTGTAGTGAGAGTTTAGTCGCTTAGTCTTTAAAAATAGCCTTAAAGTTGGAAAAAGTCAACTGAGAGTTGACTTATTGGTAAACGACCCCGGAATACGGATTTTATGGCTCGGATAGATTCGTTAGGTGATTTGGGACTTAGGTCTGTGTTCAGAATATTTTTGTGATGTTCGTAGAATTAAGCTTGAATTGGCGAAAGTTAGTTTATGGGGATTTCCGGTCGGCAATGGAAAATAGGCTATCAGGGTCGGAATAGAATTTCGGAAGTTGGAATAGGTTCGTAATGTCATTTTGGATATGTCTGCAAAATTTCAGGTCAATCGGAGTTGATTTGGATAGTTTCGGCATCGTTGGAGGATTTTAGATATTTGAAAGTTCTTATGCTTGAATTTGATGTGATTTTGGTGTTTTGATGTTATTTTAGTGCTTTAGGAGTGCAACTAAGTTTGAATGATCATATATGATATGTTGGTATATTTGGTTGGGGTCCCAAGGGGCTCGGGATTGATTTCGGGTGGTTAACGGAAGTTTTAAAGTTGGTAAAATGCAGCTTCAGCTGCTGGTGCTGGTGTAACCGCACCTGCGAAAGTGTGACCACAGGTGCGGGCCCGCAGGAGCGAGCAAAGCTCCGCAGATGCGGACTATGGGAGGCCCAACAGAGGATCGTAGGTACGGGAGGAGGATCGCACCTGCGAAGTCGTAGGTGCGGAGAAGGGGTCGCAGGTGCGGATGCTCCGCAGGTGCGGACCTGGGACCGCAGGTGCGGGTCTGCAGGTGCAATACCACTATTTAGAAAGTATAAAAACCTGCCTTCGCGATTTTTAACCCTCTTTTCACCATTGTTGTACGGGTTCCGAGGTTTTTGAGGGATTTTGAAGAGGGAAACGCTGGTTCATCATTGAGGTAACATTTTTCGACTTAATAACTCAATTATATGTGATTGGAGACCTTATATCAGTGTTTAATTATGAAAATCAGTAGGAAAAATGTGGGATTAGGGATTGAGATTTTGATACCTTTAGGGGTCGATTTGAGGGGTCAAACGAACTTCGATTTTTGCATTCTTGATATGTACGGACTCGTGAGATGATGAAGAAAATTTTGGTAAAAAATTTATCGGGTTTCGAGACGCATTTGGCTAATTTCGGGTTTTGAGCTAAATTTGGTTCTTTTCAATTAGAATTCATTCCTTAAGCATAATTTGATGATAAATATCTGAACTTGGTAGATTTGGGGTACTCAGAGGCCGAATTTAGAGGCAAAGGCACTGCGGAATAGTATTTTAGTTGGTTTTGAGGTAAGTAACGTGTCAAAACTTTGTTTCGAGGGTTCGAAACCCCGAGCTAAATGATTTATGACTATAGTTAATGTGACGCACATGCCAAGTGACGGGCGTGCGGGCGTGCGTGCAACGAGTATTTGTGGCCTGGCTTACCCCATAACATCGCTTAGTGATTATTCCATGATGATATTTGTGCTTCTATTAATGTGGTAATTGTGAACGTGTTAGAAATCATCTTAAGTATAAATGCTAGGCTTCACGCCGAAAATGCTGAGACCCGAGTGGTCGTATATTACTGTCTCATTTTGTGATTATATGATTTCATATACTTAGTCCTGTTATAGGATATCACTTCATATCTCAGTCTCATTTTTGTTAATTATATCCATACTTATCATTGTTTCGGGCTGATAGATGCATCTGTGATCCATGTGAGTGAGACTGAAGAGTAATGATTGAGTGAGGTCGAGGGCCTGTTATTGAGATAGTTATGAGATTGGACTGCATACCGCAGTGATATTAAATCATGCCTTCGTTGGCTTGATATGGCTCTTGGGCCACTAGGGCCCCTCCGGAGTCTTTACACCCCCAGTGAGCGCATTGATGTGAGGGATGGATCTTCCCTGGACATGGATCTTGTCCGAAGTAGATGTTAAGTGAGGGATGGATCTTCCCTGGACATGGATCTTGTCAGAGTGTTGTATTCCGGAGATGGACTTTCTCCGTGGGGCTGGATTGGCCTTTTTCCTCAGTACGGAGTGACAACGGTCACCAATGATTATGTACATTTCGGGATGGACTTTTCCCTGCGCCTGAGAGCCATATATGGTACTGAGTGGACTGTTTTGTGAGGGTTGTAAGAATGTGCATATCCACATTGGTTTCGTACATATATTTATGATGGCATGAAGAGTATACTGGCATACTTGGCATATTTACTCATCCTGATAAACTGTTAGCATGTCTAAATTCTGTATGTTGTTTATTGTCAAATTTTGAGGTTTTGTCCGTCACTACTTCTCAGCCCATAGTTTGAGTTCGTTACTTCTGAGTTGGTGTACTCATGTTACCCCCTGCATCTTGTGTGTAGATCCAGGTACACCGGGACCCGGTAATGGATATTGAGCAGCTGTCAGAGTTTCATTGGAATTGTCGAAGTAGCAGCTGGCGATCGCGACNTTTATGATGGCATGTAGAGTATACTGGCATACTTGGCATATTTACTCATCCTGATAAACTGTTAGCATGTCTAAATTCTGTATATTGTTTATTGTCAAATTTTGAGGTTTTGTCCGTCACTACTTCTCAGCCCATAGTTTGAGTTCGTTACTTCTGAGTTGGTGTACTCATGTTACCCCCTGCATCTTGTGTGTAGATCCAGGTACACCGGGACCCGGTAATGGATATTGAGCAGCTGTCAGAGTTTCATTGGAATTGTCGAAGTAGCAGCTGGCGATCGCGACCTCGTCTTCTCTTCCTTATTACACCTGTTGCACTTATTTTGAGACTATGTTGTCTATTTCTTCATTATTTATTTTATTTTTTTATATAGCAGCTCATGACTGAGTGACACCGGATCTAGGGTTGGAGGTTTTAAATTTAGTTTTTCAAATATTGTTTTTAAACTTCAGATTCTTAGTATTATCAATAAATTCGTTTAAAATTGTATTTTTACTGGAAATTGAATTTAGCTTAGTTAAAAAGGGCGGCTTTTCTGGTTCCACGACAGGCGCCATCACGACTCCGAAATTGGGTTGTGACAAGATAGTATCAGAGCGCTAGGTTAAATAGGTCTCACCAGGCGTGAGCAGGTTTAGTAGAGTCTTGTGGATCGGTACGGAGACGTTTGTACTTATCTTCGACAGGCTATAGAACCCTTAGGAAGAATCCCACATTATTGAATTCTGTCATGCGACTCTGTTGAATTCTCGAACTAAATTTTTGTTGTTTTCATTCTCTCACAGATGGTGAGGACTCGTTCTACCGATCGTGGTGATCAGACACCATCAGAACCAGATGTAGGTCGAGGTCGTGGAAGAGGGAGGGGTGCAGCTCGTTTAGCAGCCGGGGCAGTACTTGTGGACCCTCCCACTGCTCAGGATCAGGTCCCCGCAGTTGAGATCCCAACGGGAGAGGCTCAGGCACTAGCAGTGCCCATTGTGATTCCGGGTCTTCAGGAGACCCTTGCTCAAATTCTGACCGTGTGCACCAGTCTTGCACAGGAAGTCGCCATGTCTACTACTACTGCTACTTCTCAGGCCGGGGAGGCACTCAGACTCCAGCTGCCCGGACACCTGAGCAGGTTACTCAGGGGCTTCAGACACCGGGGACAGTTCCAGTCCAGCCGGTTGCCCCAGCCCAAGATTTTGTGGTCCCAGCTTTGGCAGATGACGAGCAGCGCAGGTTAGAGAGGTTTAGTAGACTCCAGCCTCCGATTTTTAGTGGTACTGAGGGCGAGGACGCCTAGGGAGTTTTGGACAAGTGTTAGAGGATCCTTCGCACAGTAGAGATATTGGAGCTTAGTGGGGTCCCATTTACTACCTTCCAGTTCACAGGAGCTGCACTCGCTTGGTAGGAGGCCTATGAGAGGCGTAGACCTGCTGATGCAGCGTCCTTACCTGGCGTCAGTTCTCCATTCTATTCCTGGAAAAGTATATACCGCAGCTGCGCAGGGAGGAGCTGCGCAGGGAGTTCGAGCAGTTACGCCAGGAGGACATGACCGTGACGCAGTATGAGATGGGGTTCTCCGAGTTGGCCCATCATGCTATTTGTCTAGTTCCCACAGAGAGGGAGAGAATCAGGAGGTCGTTGATGGCCTCACTTATCAGCTTCGGATTTTTCTAACTAGGGAGAGGGTATCTGGTGCTTCTTTTGAGAAGGTGGTTGACATTGCCAGAGAGATTGAGTCGGTTCGCCGCCAGGAGCGGATCGAGAGGGAGGCCAAGAGGTCTCGAGGATCTGGAAGTTTTGGTGGGGTTCCTTCAGGGGGGGAGCCTCAGCCCGGCAGAGGCCGTCCATTTAGGCAGGCTCATCCAGGTCGCTCAGGTTATCGTGGTGGATCAATTAGTCAGGATCATCTTAGTTCGCATCAGGTGCAAGCATCTTTCAGTGCCCTGCCAGCTCAGAGTTCATCTTGTGCACCATCGATTCAGAGTTCATCTATGCCTGGTTCTTCCAGTGGTTATCCTGGTGCTAGGGATTCCCTTCAGTCCCCAATGCCATCTCCGAGAGAGGTTGCTTTGAGTGTGGAGATGTGGGCCATATGAAGAGGTTTTGTCCTCAGCTTGCAAGAGGTACTTATCAGCAGAGGAGTCAGCCCGCGGTTTCAGACTCAGTAGATGCACCGCCCGCCCAGGCAGCTAGAGGTGGGGTTCAGGCAGGTAGGGGTCTCCCTAGAGGGGGAGGTCGATCTGGTGGTGATCAGGCCCGATTTTATGCATTTCCAACCAGACAGGATGAGATGGCTTCTGATGCCGTGATCCTAGGTATTGTTTCAGTCTGTCACGAGAAGCTTAAGTTTTTAATTGATTCTGGTTTTTCATATTCACATGTTCATCATATTTTAGCCCATTCTCTGGATACGCCCCGTGAATCTTTTGTTACATTTGTTCATGTGCTCGACATTGTGGGTGATGTTATTGTTACGGACCGAGTGTGTTGGTTGTGTGTGGTACCTATTGGGGGTCTGGAGACCCGGGTGTGTGCATGGTAAGGTTATTCAGCGGTTGATGGCTTTTGGAACAACCCTTGGCATGTTCGAGGACGAACGTTTGTTTAAGAGGGGGAGAATGTAACGACCCGGTCGGTCGTTACGTAGAACCTGCATTATAATTACTATTCTTGACTTGTCATAGGTTGGTTATACTGTTATTGATGTGTTAGATTTGGTAGGCTTGAAATCGGAATGGTTGTAGTGAGAGTTTACTCGCTTAGTCTTTAAAAATAGCCTTAAAGTTGGAAAAAGTCAACTGAGAGTTGACTTATTGGTAAATGACCTCAGAATGCGGATTTTATGGCTCGGATAGATTCGTTAGGTGATTTGGGACTTAGGAGTGTGTTCAGAATATTTTTGTGATATTCGGTGTAGAATTAGGCTTAAATTGGCGAAAGTTAATTTAAGGGGATTTCCGGTCGGCAATGGAAAATAGGTTATCAGGGTTGGAATGGAATTCCGGAAGTTGGAACATGTTCATAATGTCATTTTTGATATGTCTGCAAAATTTCAAGTCAATCGGAGTTGTTTTGGATAGTTTCGGCATCGTTGGAGGATTTTAAATATTTCAAAGTTCTTAGGCTTGAATTTGATGTGATTTTGGTGTTTTGATGTTATTTTAGTGCTTCGGGAGTGCAACTAAGTCTGAATGATCATATATGATATGTTGGTATATTTGGTTGGGGTCCCGAGGGGCTCGGGATTGATTTCGGGTGGTTAACGGAAGTTTTAAAGTTGGTAAAATGCAGCTTCAGCTGCTGGTTCTGGTGTAACCGCACCTGCAAAAGTGTGACCGCAGGTGCGGGCCCACAGGATCGAGCAAAGCTTCGCAGATGCGGATTTTGGGAGGCTCAGTAGAGGATCGCAGGTGCGGGAGGAGGATCGCACCTGCGAAGTCGCAGGTGTGGAGAAGGCGTCGCAGGTGCGGGTCCACAGGTGCGGTTAAGTGGCCGCAGGTGCGGTACCACTGCTCAGAAAGTATAAAAAACTGCATTCGCGATTTTAACCCTCTTTTCACCATTGTTGTACTGGTTCCGAGGTTTTTGAGGGATTTTGAAGAGGGAAACGCTGGTTCATCATTGAGGTAAGGTTTTTGGACTTAATAACTCAATTATATGTGATTGGAGACCTTATATCAGTGTTTAATTATGAAAATCAGTAGGAAAAAGGTGGGGTTAGGGCTTGAGATTTTGCGATCTTTAGGGGTCGATTTGAGGGGTGAAACGAACTCTAATTTTCGCGTTCTTGATATGTACGGACTTGTGAGATGATGAAGAACATTTTGATATAAAATTAATCGGGTTCCGAGATGCGGACCCAGGGGGTCGGGTTTTGGCTAATTTCAGGTTTTGAGCTAAATTTGGTACTTTTCAATTGGAATTCATTCCTTAAGCAAAATTTGATGATAAAAATCTGAACTTGGTAGATTTGGAGCACTCAGAGGCCGAATTTAGAGGCAAAGGCACTGCGGAATAGTATTTTAGCCGGTTTTGAGGTAAGTAACGTTTCCAAACTTGATTCTGAGGATTCGAAACCCCGAGCTAAATGATTTATGACTATTGTTGAGGTGACGCACATGCCAAGTGACGGGTGTGCGGGCGGGCGTGCACCGAGTATTTGTGGCCTGGCTTATCCCATGGCACCGCTTAGTGATTATTCCATGATGATATCTGTGCTTATATTAATGTGGTAACTGTGAACGTGTTAGAAATCATGTTAAGTATAAATGCTAGGTTTTACGCCAAAAATGCAGAGACCCTAGTGGTCGTATATTACTGTCTCATTTTGTGATTATTTGATTTCATATACTCAGTCCTGTTATAGCATATCACTTCATATCTCAGTCTTAGTATTGTTAATTATATGCATACTTATGATTGTTTCGGGCTGATGGATGCATCTGTGATCCATGTGAGTGAGACTGAAGAGTAATGACTGAGTGAGGCCGAGGGCCTGTTATTAAAACAGTTATGAGATTGGACTGCACACCGCAGCGATATTAAATCATGCCTTCGTTGGCTTAATATGGCGCTTGGGCCACTAGGGCCCCTCCAGAGTCTTTACACCCCCAGTGAGCACATTGATGTGAGGGATGGATCTTCTCTGGACATGGATCTTGTCCGAAGTGGATGTTATGTGAGGGATAGATCATTCCTGGTCATGGATCTTTTCCGAGTGTTGTATTCCAGAGAGAGAATTTCTCCATGGGGCTGGATTGGCCTTTCCTCAGTACAGAGTGACTACGGTCGCCAATGATTATGTACATTTCTGGATGGACTTTTCCCTGCGCCTGAGAGCCATATATGGTACTGAGTGGACTGTTATGTGAGGGTTGTAAGCATGTGCATATCCACATTGGTTTCGTACATATATTTATGATGGCATGAAGAGTATACTGGCATACTTGGCATATTTACTAATCCTGATAAACTGTTAGCATGTCTAAATTCTGTATGTTGTTTATTGTCAAATTTTGAGGTTTTGTCCGTCACTACTTCTCAGCCCATAGTTTGAGTTCGTTACTTCTGAGTTGGTGTACTCATGTTACCCCCTGCACCTTGTGTGCAGATCCAGGTACACCGGGACCCGTAGTGGATATTGAGCAGCTGTCAGAGTTTCATTGGAATTGTCAAAGTAGCAGCTGGCGATCGCGACCTCGTCTTCTCTTCCTTATTACATCCGTTGCACTTATTTTGAGACTATGTTGTCTATTTCTTCATTATTTATTTTATTTTTTTATATAGCAGCTCATGACTGAGTGACACCGGATCTAGGGTTGGAGGTTTTAAATTTAGTTTTTCAAATATTGTTTTTAAACTTCAGATTCTTAGTATTATCAATAAATTCGTTTAAAATTGTATTTTTACTGGAAATTGAATTTAGCTTAGTTAAAAAGGGCGGCTTTTCTGGTTCCACGACAGGCGCCATCACGACTCCGAAATTGGGTCGTGACATAAACATCTAATTTTTACGTAAATAATCTTTTGTATTTCATAAAAATTGGCTGAAATGATAAAATCACCAATTTAGTTTATGTCATATAAGGGAAGATTTGAGATTTTATTCACACTGAAGTTATTTAATTCATGAAGACGGGTTTTGTTTAATTCATGAAAATAAAAACTGACTTTGATTTGCTTTGTTTAATTGTGGTATGAGATCTGAAAATGGAGGAAGAAAATGGGGGAACAGAGGCTTTGCAATTTTAGTTTCATCTCTTTCATTCTTGGCCTTGGGTTTGTTATAAAAATTGAATCTTCATGAAGATTAAGGAGCAACGACAATAGCTTTTTTTCGGTGTTGTCAACTGTGGCAGAAGGCAAAAGAAGATGGAGATGTTAGGGGATGTTTTAATTGGGGGTATAGGAGTAATTTTAAATATTTTTTCTTAAGAAAATAATGACAACACGTGTCATGGTCTTATTGGTGCGTGGCATTTTTTTTTTTTTAACTAGTAAAAAAAAAAGGAGTGTATTAGACACACGCTGAAAAGGTTGAGTGTGTAAGATAATTTTCGTGCTCAAAAAGTGTGTAACAGGGATTTGATGCATATCAGAGGGTAACTTATGTATTTTGCCTAATACTCCCTCTAGTCCAAAATAAGTGATTTTTTGGTTGTTTTCTCACATATTAAGAAATTCACCTTTTAACATTAATTAGCAATGAAATTGACCATATTAACCTTTACTATCCCTTCACATAACACATCTCCAACATTATTTACTCCAAGAGCAATGTAGGAAAAAGTAATTAATAAATCACTTATTTTGGACCCCAAAAAAAGGCCAAAAAATCACTTATTATGGACCGGAGGGAGTACCATTGATATCACATTTTTAATTTGATGTTTGTGATTGACATCGGCCGGAGGTTAAAATGAGTATTATAGCATGAAATCTTTGTTATGTTAATTGGAGCAACTTAATAAGTTATAATTTATAGTTTAATTTTATGTAAATTTATTAAAATAAATTAATTATAAACTGTGATCCCCAATATCATTCTCTATCCATGACTAAGTAGGCATAACAATGATTATTTATTTATCAAAAAATTTAATTAAACACCAACAAATAATAATTTTAATAAAATACAATGTTAGGCCTGTATACAAACCTTTCCTCATCTACTTTATACTATATAATTTAGGGAATGAAGTGGTAGGTGGCAGGGTGGGGGATTGGGTGGGAGTGGGGTGATGGGCAGATGGGGCTGGGGGCTGGGGCCAGGGTGAGGTGATGGGGGTTTTGAGGGTGGGGGTGGGTAGGCGGAGGGGTGGAGATGGGGTTTAGAGGTGTAGTGAGGTGAGGGTGAGGGTGAGGGTGAGGGTGAAGGGTGTTAGGGGTGTGGAGGAGATAAGCAAGGTGGAATACCACTTATAAAACTTGTTTTCCCTACTCTCCTAGAGAAGTTATTTTCCTTAAATTTAAAGAACTTATTTTATTAAAAAAAATAGTTTGACTAATCAAATATGAAAAAATTAAATATTGTTTTTCTCCATACCAACACATTTTCTGTTTGCAGGTTCATTCATTTTCCTTGTCTAGAAGGACGATAAGACTCAAGTTCATATCTTTACATTTTTGCCTGGTGGAATAGTTGTAGGAATTCTTTCAGGATTTACTAACTTATACGCACAGATAATACTGTAATGGACTTTTTATACTATTTATATAACTATTAAAAGATCGTGGATCTACCTTATTATAATCATAACCTTAACAATTTTCCATAAATTAAATTTTCTCACTCAGAAGAGCCTTCCATATAACATCTTTTACACTATCTTCACCACAGGGAAATAAGTGTCCAGCATCTGATAGCTCGTGATACTTTATCCATGGAAGTTTTTTCGCGATGAAACGTTGAAGATTAACAGACACAATCCCATCTTCAATACCATGCCATAGATGTGCAGAGCTTTCGTTGTTAGGGAAAGGGTTTTTCATATCCATAGGATCAAATTCTGGTTTACCAAAACCAATAATCAAATCTCTGTGGAGGGACTCGAAATCTCCTTGTTGTGTAACATATGCCTACGTATGAATATCACTAGTTAGCAAACTATTAAAAAAAAAAAAGCATCACATTATGGTACTAGAGTTGTGGAAGCAGCCATAAATGTTTGTGTTAGAGTAGGCTATCTGCATCGTACCCCCGGCTCTTCTGCAGACCCTGCATGAATGCAGGATGTTTTGTGCA
This sequence comes from Nicotiana knightiana, assembly GCA_005239525.1. Classification (NCBI taxonomy): domain Eukaryota; kingdom Viridiplantae; phylum Streptophyta; class Magnoliopsida; order Solanales; family Solanaceae; genus Nicotiana; species Nicotiana knightiana. The sequence continues at coordinate 17,600 of ML422907.1, read as the reverse complement.
TCGAACTACAGTGAGACCTCTCCATAATAGCATCACTATATAACAGTTATTTACTATAAAAGTCAAGTTTTTATAGACCAATTTTTATGCTATGTTATAATACATATTCTTTATAATAGTATTTCGCTATAATAGTCAAAAAAAATTCAAAACACATGAGACTGTTATAGAGAGGTTTGACTGTACTAAAGAAAGGAAAGGGGCAACGTGAACGTTGCTAGTTCGAGAGTAGAGTCACCGGCTGGAAGTGGAGACAAAGGATTAGGTGGGGTGTATTATCATAAGAAGTTTCCTGCAGAGAGATTGTCACCCATTTCCGCGGATTAAGATTTAAAATTTCGTTAATATATGATAAGACAGTATTGTTAATGAATAATCAAGTATTAATTTCAACAATTAGCTCACATGGTTAATTTCTATGCCGACAATTGTTTGTCCCACCAGAAATCATACACAATCAATTTCCATGGCCTCTTAACAGAGTACGTACTAATTATAAATGATTGGACTTACAAAAAGAATAAAAGGGATAATATAATTTAATCATATACCTGCTGAAGTTGCGTCTCATCAAGTGAGGAGGCAATTTTGAGATCTTTTTGAGACAATTTGAATTCCCCAGTTATAACACTAAAGCCAGGAAACCATTGTTGAGTGTTCCACCAGTACATGAGCCAAGGGGCATAGTATGCAACTTGATAAACCCATTGGTCTCTTGGTAGCTGTTTATCTAATGCTTGCTTAGTCAAGTTTGCTGGAAATCCAGGCCACCAATAATTGATTGCTGGAGCCAATAATGCAGCTCCAGCTAAGCTATGAATTAAAAAAAGCACAAATGAGATTATAAGCTTAACCAGAAGAAAGAAACAATAACAAATAAGATTTATGTTATATATACCGACAATGTAAAGATTCTTTTTTCCTATCAGTTAACTCTTGCTAGTAGACAATGTCGCGGCTGAAAATTTCATAAAGGATTGTCAAAATATTAAAAAATAAATATACTAATAAATTAAGAGATTTAACATATATATATATATATATATATATATATATATATATATATATACACTGACCTAGCTACACATCATATTTTTTCGGCAAATGAATGTCAATAAACAACTGTTAAACTAAGGTGATTCCACCACTAATAGCAGGTTAGTTACCAAATAAACGTGTATCAAGAATATTACTTGTAATTTCTTACTAAGTGACCTATATATATTGTATAAATATTTTTTCACCGTCAATACATAAATCTTAAAACTTTGACAAATGTAACAAGAAAACAACATATTAGTAATAAAATTTATGATGTTACCGTTGAGGTATGTACTTAAGGCAGCCCCAAACGAAGTGAGCACCCATAGCAAACCCAGTAACGTAGAATTTATCTCCAAGTTCCAATTGATCAGCCAGCTCTTCTATATCAAGAGCTAAACTTTTAAAACTTCTCTTTGGATGAGGATCACTTTTTCCATAACCAGGTCTATCAAAGGACACCAAGTATACCCCTAATTCTTCCATTGCTTTCTGTGGCAAACACCAATACATTTCAATCCAAAAAACTTCAATCTTCAACCCTTGAAAACTCTAGAAGATAGAAACTGTTTTTGGTACCACGGAAAATATTTTTCAAAAAATATTTCATATTAGTGATGTAGTCAACATTTTAGATACTATTATAAATCTAAAAAAAAAAAGGGCAGTACGGTGTATTAAGCTTCGGCTATACGCGAGATCCGGGAAAGAGCCGGACCACAAGGTATATTGTACGCAGTCTTATCTTGCATTTCTGCAAGAAGCTATTTTCACGGCTCAAACTCGAGACCTCCTGATGCAGCAACTTTATCAGTCCGAGGCTCCCCTTCAGATACTATTATCAATCTAATACTAGAAAATTTCATCGAACAACTATCCGGCCGTTACTATTAAAATGATAATCAATCATTAATAAATATTCCAAACGCCAGAAACTACTTTTTTTTTTTTTTTTTTTTGAAAAAATGACTCCCGTCGTACCAAATTTACCCGAAGTAAATTTTATACGTACCGAAGTTATAAGTGCAGCCTCGAATTTGCTGCCACCAAAGCTATGAACATATATGACATTATAATTGGCAGAAATTTTGGGCACACCATATTCTTTGTACACCAAATGCCTTCCATCTCTAAGCTTGATTCTTGGTGTGGTGGATGGGAGACCTGCTGTGCTGTAAGTTTTGGGAGGAGGGGGACGAATGGCTTGATAAACTAAAGCTAAAAACAGCACTAATGAGGCTGCTTTCTTGATCATTGCTGCAATCAAACACAAACAACTAATAATTTGAACCTATTTTGGTATATATAATAATAGCAACGTTTTTGAGATGAGTAGGACTAATGGAGAGTCATATTTGTGAGGTCCATTCCATTGGTTGGCAAAAGTTGGCAATAGCCTTATGCCTATTTTGCCTATGTGATGGCAAAGATCTTTGGTGGAAGATTTTACTTGGAGCCAAAGTTTAAGATTTGTGGAGGAGAATTAACAATTCTCATATAGTATTTTTGGGGACTAAGTTTGCTCTCCTATAAAAGGGGGCTCTTTCACTTCTTCATCACACCAACAAAGAGAGAAAGAAAGAGTGGGGCATCACAGACAGAGTATAAGAAAATAGTATGGGGGGAAAATAGAAAGTGTGAGCGATATTGTAGTGAGGTGGAAATATCAAAAGAGGGTTATCTCTTTTGAGTATTGTAGGTCTTTGAAGTATTTTACTCGGATTTACAAAATGTAAAATTCCTTACTATAGTGATATCAGTTGCTCCTCTCGGGGTCGTGGTTTTTTCCCTTATTCAGAAGGGTTTTCCACGTAAAAATCTTGGTGTCATTATCGTTCTTTTATTATTGTTGATTATCGTATCTCGGTGCTACGTTATTATTCCTCTTTTATTACCGTGAATATTATTTCTGTGGGGGGTTTATTCCCAACAACTGGTATCAGAGCACAAGTTCTTCTCGTTCACAGGAATACTATTCAATGTCGGTAGTACTATACTCGGAGATAAATAAAAATGTCCGTAGTAAAGTACGAGGTAGAAAAATTCAACGGAGATAGCGGTTTCTCAACATGGCAAAGAAGGATGAGGGATCTGCTCATTCAACAGGGATTACACAAGTTACTAGATGTTGATGCCAAAAAGCCTGATACCATGAAAGCTGAGGATTGGGCTGACTTAGATGAAAAGGCTGCTAGTGCAATCAGGTTGCACTTATCAGATGATATGGTAAATAACATCATTGATGAAGATACCGCATGTGGTATATGGACAACGTTAGAAAGCCTATACATGTCCAAAACGCTAACAAATAAATTGTACCTGAAGAAACAGTTATACGCCCTAGACATGGGTGAAGGTACAAATTTTTTGTCACATTTAAATGTGTTTAACGGACTAATCACACAGCTTGCCAATCTCTGAGTGAAAATCGAGGAAGAAGATAAAGCCATCTTGCTATTGAACTCGTTGCCATCTTCATACGATAATCTGGCAACAACCATCCTGCACGGTAAGACTACTATTGAGTTGAAAGATGTCACATCGACTTTTCTACTCAATGAGAAGATGAGAAAGAAGCCTAAAAATCAAGGACAGGCTCTCATCACATAAGGCAGAGGCAGGAGTTATCAAAGGAGTTCGAGCAACTATGGTAGATCTTGAGGTCGTGAGAAGTCCAAGAACCGATACAAATCAAAAGCCAGAAATTGCTACAATTGCGATCAACCAGGTCACTTCAAAAGAGATTGCCCAAATCTAAGGAAGGGCAAAGCTGAAACCAGTGGCCAGAAGAATGACGACAACACAACCGTCGTGGTACGAAATAATGATAATGTTGTTCTCTTCATAAATGACGAAGAGGAATGCATGCATTTGGCAGGTCTAGAGTCGGAATGGGTGGTTGACACAGCAGCATCTTACCATGCCACACCGGTAAGAGATCTTTTTTACAGATATGTAGCAAGTGATTTCGGCACTGTGAGAATGGGTAACACAAGTTACTCAAAGATTGCGGGGATTGGTGACATTTGTATCAAGACAAATGTCGGATGCACATTGGTTCTAAAAGACGTGCGGCATGTACCTAATTTGCGGATGAACTTGATTTAGGGAATTGCTTTAGACCGAGATGGATACGAGAACTATTTTACAAATCAAAAGTGGAGACTCACCAAGGGATCATTGGTGATTGAAAATGGAGTTGATCGTGGCACGTTGTATATGAAAAATGCATAAATATGCCGAGGTGAATTGAACACGGAACAAGATGAGATTTCTGCAGATTTGTGGCACAAAAGAATGGGTCATATGAGCGAGAAGGGATTGATGATTCTTGCTAGGAAATCACTCATCTCTTTTGCCAAAGGTACAACAGTAAAACCTTGTGATTACTGTTTATTTGGTAAGAAGTATAGAGTCTCATTTCAGACATCGCTTGAAAGAAAATTGAATATACTTGATTTAGTATATTATGATGTTTGTGGTCCTATGGAAATTGAATCGATGGGCGGTAAAAAATATTTTGTTACTTTTATTGATGATGCTTCACGTAAATTGTGGGTTTACATCTTGAAAACAAAAGATCAGGTGTTTCAAGCTTTCCAGAAGTTTCATGCTCTGGTGGAAAGGGAGACAGTTCGAAAGCTAAAGCGTCTCCGAAGTGAGAATGGGGGTGAGTACACTTCAAGAGAATTTGAAAAGTACTGTTCAAGTCATGGGATCAGACATGAAAAGACAGTTCCTATAACCCCACAACACAATGGCGTAGCCGAGAGGATGAACCGCACCATTGTTGAGAAGGTGAGAAGGATGCTTAGAATGGCTAAACTGCCTAAGTCATTCTGGGGTGAAGCAATTCAGACAACCTGTTACCTGATCAATAGGAGTCAATCAGTTCCATTGGAGTTTGACATCCTAGAGGGAGTTTTGAGCAACAAGGAGGTGTCCTACTCACATCTAAAAGTGTTCGGTTGCAGAGCTTTTGCACATGTGAAAAAGGAGCAGAGAACAAAGTTGGATGATAAATTCGTTCCTTGCATATTCATCAGATATGGAGATGAAGAGTTCGGGTACAGATTGTGGGATCCTGTAAAGAAGAAGGTCATCAGAAGCAGATATGTAATCTTCCGAGAAAGTGAAGTTGGAGTTGCTGATAATATGTCAGAGAAGGCCAAGAATGGTATAATCCCTAACCTTGTTACCATTCCTTCTACTTCTAACAATCACATAAGTGCAGAAAGTAGGGCCGACGAGGTTGCCGAGCAGGGGGAGAAACCTGGTGAGGTTATTGAGCAGAGGGAGCAACTTGATAATGATGTCGAGCAAGTGGAGCACCCCACTCAGGGAGAAGAAAAACCTCAACCTCTGAGGAGATTAAAAAGGCCAAGGGTAGAGTCATGCAAGTACCCTTCTACAGAGTATGTCCTCATCAGTGATGAGGGGTAGCCAGAAAGTCTTAAGGAGGTGCTGTCCCATCCAGAAAAAAACCAGTGGATGAAATCCATGCAAGAAGAGATGGAATCTCTACAGAAAAATGGCACGTACAAGCTGGTTGAACTTCCAAAAGGTAAAAGACAACTCAAATGCAAGTGGGTCTTTAAACTCAAGAAAAATGGAAATGGCAAGCTGGTGAGATACAAAGCTCGATTGGTGGTTAAAGGCTTCGAACAGAAGAAAGGTATAGATTTTGATGAAATTTTCTCACCTATTGTCAAAATGACTTTTATTCGTATAATCTTGAGCTTAGCAGCTAGCCTAGATCTTGAAGTGGAGCAGTTGGATGTGAAAACTGCATTTCTTCATGGATATTTGGAAGAGGAAATTTATATGGAGTAGCCAGAAGGATTTGAAGTAGCTGGAAAGAAACACATGGTGTGCAAATTGAATAAGAGTCTTTATTGGTTGAAGCAGGCACCAAGGCAGTGGTACATGAAGTTTGACTCATTCATGAAAAGTCAAGCATATATAAAGACCTATTCTGATCCATGTGTATACTTCAAAAGATTTTCTAACAACAACTTTATTATATTGTTATTGTATGTGGATGACATGTTGATTATAAGAAAAGACAAAGAGCTGATTGCAAAGTTGAGGAGAGATTTGTCCAAGGCATTTGATATGAAGGACTTGGGCCCAGCACAACAAATTCTAGGGATCAAGATAGTTCGAGAGCGAACAAGCAGAAAGTTGTGGCTATCTAAGGAGAAGTACATTGAACGTGTACTGGAACGCTTCAACATGAAAAGTGCTAAGCCAGTCAGCACACCTCTTTCTGGTCATCTAAAGTTGAGCAAGAAGATGTGTCCTACAACAGTGGAGAAGAAAGGGAACATGGACAGAGTTCCTTATTCTTCAGCAGTCGGAAGCTTGATGTATGCAATGGTATGCACCAGACCTGATATTGCTCATGCAGATGGTGTTGTTAGCAGGTTCCTTGAAAATCCTGGAAAAGAACATTGGGAAGCAGTCAAGTGGATACTCAGGTACCTAAGAGGTACTATAGGAGATTGCTTGTGTTTTGGAGGATCTAATCCAATCTTGAAGGGATACACAGATGCTGATATGGTAGGTGATATTGATAATCGTAAATTTACTACTAGCTACATGTTCACATTTTCAGGGGGAGCTATATCATGGCAGTCGAAGTTGCAGAAATGTGTCTCACTCTCTACAACTGAAGCAGAGTATATTGTCGCTACTGAAGCTGGCAAGGATATGGTATGGCTGAAACGATTTCTTCAAGAACTTGGATTGCACTAGAAGGAATATATAGTCTATTGTGATAGCCAAAGTGCAACATACTTGAGCAAAAACACCATGTATCATGCAAGGACAAAGCATATCGACGTGAGATATCATTGGATTCGAGAAAGAATAGAGGATAGATCTATGCAAGTCAAGAAGATCCATACAACTGAGAATCCTTCGGATATGCTGACCAAGGTGGTACCAAGAGACAAGTTCGAGCTATGCAAAGAACTTGTCGGCATACACCCAAACTAGCAACCTCGGTGTTGCCTCCTTCAAGTGAATGGGACGGGAGGGGGAGATTGTGAGGTCCATCCCATTGGTTGGCAAAAGTTGGCAATAGCTTTATGTCTATTTTGCCTATGTGATGACAAAGATCTTTGGTGGAAGATTTTACTTGGAGCCAAAAATTTAAGATTTGTGGAGGAGAATTAATAATTATCATGTAGCATTCTCGAGGACTAAGTTTTGCTCTCCTATAAAAGGGGAGCTCTTTCACTTCTTCAATCACACAACAAAGAGAGAAAGAAAGAGTGAGGCATCACAGACAGAGTATAAGAAAATAGTCTGTGGGAAAAAATAGAGAGTGTGAGCGATATTGTAGTGAGGTGGAAATATCAAAAGAGGGTTATTTCTTTTGAGTATTGTAGGTCTTTGAAGTATTTTACTCGGGTCTACAAAGTGTAAAATTCCTTACTATAGTGATATCAATTCCTCCTCTCGTGGTCATGGTTACCCTTATTCAGAAGGGTTTTCCACGTAAAAATCTTGGTGTCATTATCGTTCTTTTATTATTGTTGATTATCGTATCTCGGTGCTACGTTATTATTTCGCTTTTATTACCGTGAATATTATTTCCGTGGGGGGTTTATTCCCAACAATATTCACCAGATTTGTGATGTCAGTGCTGCTCTCTGACGGACCCTTCAACAACTTTATTAATGTAGTGTTTGATATCCTTATCGGACCCGACTAAATTTGGATTCACATCAAAAAGTCTCATATTGGATGGAGGATGATAAATCGCTCCCAAATAAAGACAGACTCTATACAGTTCTTTTCGTTTATTCGGTATACCACCACAATATTAGGGTGAAAAAATATACTTCCTCGTATGATATTCATTTTATGTCGCACACAATTTAAAAATGTAAAGAGGATTCTTGAATCTTATTATTTGAACTAAATGTGTGTATGATATATCAAAATACTCTTTGAATCTACTCTTGTAATCTTGGATCCAAGGTGTATAACGTAAACAGAAGTCTTCAAATATTGTCGTCTTAAACTAAAGATATAGACATATAACATATCGAAAGTACTCTTTTAGTGTTGTGGTTTTAGACAACTAAATCGTGTACGATTGATCTTGAACACTGCCTAAATTTGATTGGCAGCACCATCCGTCATGTTCCTCAACCATTAATTGGTAACTAGCTCGAGCCTAAAATATTATACAAATAAACATATCATTGTAAATATTAATTGACAATTTGGTAAAAATGCTACTAATTAACCTATTATCATCGATGAAATTACACTAATAGTGTAAATAATTTTTACAACTTAATGCATAAAATTTAAACTCTGTTCTCAAGCATGATACTTAATTTGTTTAGTACAACCACACATAAAATAAGGTAAGAAGGTGTAAAATATGGTTCCGTAAAATTGTTTGAACGCTTGATATGTTATTCAATAGAGATCCAGGGTTGCTTGAAAGAAAATAAATGATGAAAGTGCCATCAAATATTATTTAATTTCATCAAACTGTTTAGTGCAGTATATAGTTTGATTTCATTGTCAAGTTGATCTAATTATGTACGTACCTTTATTTCTTTTGTAGTTGTTGACACAAAACAAAGCATACGACAACTCATCAAAGGAGAATTAACCTACTTTAAAATGGCTGAAGCACGTTACATTATGTTTAGCTATTTTTTTCTGTTTGATAATAATGGTGTTCGAGCTAATTTGTACGTGCTTCAACTATTTTATCGGATACCTACTATGTAGCCCAGCAGCACACAAGTGTCGGATAACTCTACTAGTCAAAGCTCACACAAATTGAAAGAATATCACTTAACATTTTTTCTTGGAAATTAACAACTAAAATCATTGATCTAATTTTGAAAAACAAGAATAAAGTTTTTTTGGTTTCTTGAAATAGTAATAAAGTTCTTCAAAATGGGTACTCACCATATGGTGTAGCTGCAAACTGCAGCATTGGAAATATATAAGGGTATTTTGATCATATTTAATTATCTATGTTAATCTGCTAGACAGTACTACATCAACTTCTTTTAAAAAGATCAAAGAATTAATTGATGAAGAAAATATGTATATTTTGAATCTGATTAATCTATAGAATTATTTTTGTATACACACATATAATATATCAAATCTTTATCTTCTTTATGCCAATTATATTTATAAAAAATATTATATCAAATATGCTATCCCTATCTCTTATAGTGAACATATTTAACTGGTTTACCAATATTTGTAGTGGCAGTGGATCAATTCCTTTTTCGCAAGTTCCAAGAGACGCTAAAATCAATTAAAGAAATGAAGATTTTTGACATACTTCTAGAAGTGCACCAACTAATTTGTTTAAAGAAAAAAAAAACTCAAAAAGAAAGAAGAAACAACTGTGGGTGGCGATGATGACAAACAAGAAATTTAATCCGAATCTTTCATTTAGTACTATCGATCTTTGGGCCCTCTTTTATTTGTAGTTGTATATTTTATAATGCCCATTACTTCCTAGTTTCCTTGTATCTTTAGCTTATTAATAAACGAGGTAGGGGTCGTGCCAAAACTCATATCACCACAGGACGTAGAAGCCAGTGTGCATGCTTTAAAAATTAAATATTTATAAGAAATAATGATAATTATATATGGAATAGTAAGTTGAAGCTGTGATATTACCACAGGTGAATCTAGAATTTTAGTTTATGGGTTTTAGGCCGTAAATTTTTTTACTTCTTAAGTTCTAAATAAATTATTTATACCTATTCAATGAATTTGTAACACATTATTTAGTTTGAGCCAAAGAGTTCTCCGAAACTCGTAGCTATAAGGCTGGCCCAGCCCCACCCCTGGATATTGCAGCTGGATATAGGTGACATTACGTGAAGCACTGTTCTTCGTAGTATTTGTTTAGATGTAGACATTGCGCACGAGTAACATGTGGATTTTGACATGTATTAGCATCAGGGCCGGCTCTAAGGTAGATCAAGTAAGGTTATAGATTTATATGTATTTAAAAAAATAATATTTAATATTTTTCATATAAAATTAGTGTTTTTCTGTGTCAAAAAAAAATAAATTTCAAGATTATAATTGATAAAATCTTATCTAAGATTAACAATGTCTCAAAATAGATTAAATTTGTTGGCTATATTTATAACAGCCCAACTCACTAGTGATATTGTCCGCTCCGGGCCTAGGTACTCACGGGTTTAAAACGCGTCACTAAAGTCTAAGGCTTGTTAACTTATATACCCAACATCCCTTTTGTGTTTTGCCGATGTAGGACTCTCTCTAAAGCCTAGGGTATTACAATATTATCGATTGAAAAGGAATTATTAGAGGATCGATTATAAAAAATTATTAATATTTTTCAAAAAAGAAAATTCAGGCAACATATTAGACTTTGACTTTAGGCCACACATATGTTTAACCTGCGTGATCGAATCTCACTTGAAATTGGAAATAAGTCATACTTTATTTATACTTGAATAACACTATTCTTCAGCTTGTGGACAATACTTAATACCAATAGCGTATGCACCTCTTAGGCGTCGGGTTATCTGAAACCATTATTGTTTATGTGCAACACAAATATATATACGTAAAACAAATGCAAAAGAAAAAAAAAAACGATCATTCTTTTTAAAAGAAACTGTACAGGACCTCAAATGGAACAGAGCGAGTATTACGTCAATAAGCTCCTAAAACAATTTAATTGTGAAGGCTTGGCTGTGCCTCAGTCTGTGGTGCGACTTCGAAAAAGCAAACATAAAAGTGATCGTCCGTATATCTTTTATAGTTTTGGGAGAATAGCACTAACGATCACATTCTCCTATCACTACCGTTGGATTTTCATTAGTAAAGTGTTGTTGCTTGGGGCCAGCAGTGTCTGTAACACCCTAAGAAAATTTCGTATTAACAAAACACATGAAAGATGGTACATGAAACGAGCTTTGTTACTCTAGTAACGTATTTTGAAGGGGAAAATATCAGCCATATTCATTTATAAGTAACTTATCACAAAAATTATTTAATTCATAAAATATTATTAATATTAGTCAATTACCTATTTGTAACAAAAAAAGTCAAATTTTGCTTTCTTTTGAATATTTGTTATTAGAATAGATTGAGTACATCTTAAGAAGCTTGAATCTCAGTTTGGGATGATATCGTAAAGTTTTAAGGTGATTCGAATTGAAAATTCAAAGTAAAAAATGAACATGACAAAATGATATGTGTATCAGATATGTATCGTATTTGTATTAAATATGTATCACATGTATACCAACATGTCAGATACATGTGTGATACATATTTGATACATGTGTCGCAAAAGTACGTTTTGAACTCGATTTTAACTATGAAATTTGATATCAATTCAGTCCAAATCGCCTTCAATCTTTCTCAAATTTTGTATATTGACTCAACTATATATTTTCAAAGAATCTCAATCACACCCACTGAAAAAGTCTTTTTTTACTTAGATTTTTAGAATATTATATATTTTTTTTTTGTATTTCATCACCTTATTTGCTATCTCATACATAAAATTTTCTTTTCGTCTTGCATCTAATGTTGGTAATCATGCATAAAAATACGGAAGAAGATTTTTGTGTCCGAAAGTACAAGAGAGGGGGTGAATTGTAGCTTTTTTAAATTTTTAGTCTACTACTCTTTAGGCCCAGTCGACAAATGCGGAGACAGCTTGCATAATACTTGTTTAACCGAAGAATTAGATCATTTGACCAAAGCTATTTCTAGGATGAACACGAGTTACTGATAATCAAGGAAATAATATTAAATAAAGAGAAACGAGTAATAGATAATATTGCAGAAATATAGAAAAGCAAAGTAGATTGTATTCGAAAATCAGATGTCCTTACAAGTTATATTTCCTTCCTTTTTATAGGAGGTTTCCTAATATAACGTTTGGTTCTTGCAATAATTGCTCATTAATGACTAATTATTACATTAATGAGGTGTTACCAAGGGCAACCGGAACTGTTATGTGAAGGTTACATAACATCTGGGATTTTATTGGGTATTCCTGAATCTATCCGTAACTCTGTCTAGATTCACTCTGACTTTGTTCCTTCCTTGTCTCGATTAGAGCGAGTTTCCCGTGGCTGATGAGCTCGAGGGTTTATTGAATCGTGCCTCTTTGTTCCGTACCTTTTCAAAGAATCACATCCAGCTGTCGCGTTCTCCTGTGTCCATATAACTGGCTGAGAGTTGGCTTACGTGTGAAACTCTTTTTTACCAATACAGATAGTCCCTCCACTTACCACATATTTATCGATTAATATCTGGTAAGTGGATACTCATTTATGGCGAGAATATTTTACCGTCGCTTTGCCTCGAAACATCGCATCTTTTTATGAACATAGGCATCATTTGTCACTTCCATTTAATCAAACCACGTGTCCTTCTCGGATTGGTTCTGCATTTACTCGGCACTTTTCAGGGCTTTTTGCGGTTGCGTCAATCCCGAAGTGACACCTTTAATTATGACTTTTCATCATTATTTTTCCCATTTTTGACGGTCGTCTTCAAGTATAAATACCCTTCTTCCTTTCTTTACTTCCACGAAACATTTTATAACTTGTCTCCTTTATTTGTAAAGAATTTTCCATTGCCTTTGTAAACATGTCTTCATCAAATCAACCTAAAAGAATAATAGATGTGGAAAACTTAACACCTTCTTCTGCCCCGACTAGGAGTCGGAGGGGCAGTAGATTAAGGAGTTTAGGATCCACTCGTTCCAGAGGTTCTTCTTCCTCTCATATAATTTCTCCTCATTCCGCTAGGTCTTTAGTTTCTCCTTGGCTAAGTCTTCTTGTTCTTCATTTAGAGGTAAAGACGATCATCTTCGTGAACCTAAAGTTGATGAAATTATTCCCGCTGAATTTGTCTTTACTAGGGAAAACCCAGTTCTTGTAGACCAGTCTTCTTCTTTAGACAGTGTTGAGAGGTATTCAACCCTTATTACCCATATTTCCCTGGTTTGTAGGGATTGTTCTTGGAGGTCTGATTTCCCTGTTTATGTTCCGAATGGTAATCAAAGAATAACGTCTTATAAGACGGGCTATTCTTTTGTTTATACGTATCCTTTTACACTAGGGTTTATACCTCCCATTGATCCAGTCATAATCGAGTTCTGTTGTTTCTTCGATATTTTTTTGGGACAAGTTGGTCTGCTTGTGTGGCGAGTGGTCGTGCGTCTTAGGAGTTTAGCTTCCTTAGCATCAGTTCCTTTTACTTTCAACCATCTTATTCATCTTTACTCTCCTATCCTGTTTCGTCAAGTGGTTTTTACTCTGGCTGCTCGAAGTAAGAGAGTGTTGGTAACCCCTGATAATGACAAGGATAGAGGTTGGTACCTCCGGTATGTCGCTGTTCCCACTGCTGGTTTAGTGGGTGAAGAGAATATTCCCTTCGCTGAGAAGTGGAATCGTGCACGTAAGTACATTTTTGGTTCGCATTTGTTTTTATTTGAGATGTTTTATTAACACCGTATCTATTTCTTCTTCTTCCAGCAATCATTGGTGCTGTTGAGAATGTCTCCGATATCCTTGACGAGGTAGAAAAGTTGTTGTCTGTCGCTCCATTAGAAGAAATGTCTTGGAAGTACTTCGCTGGGAGGTACGATTGGCATGTAAAGACCCACGGTAAGTGAAGTTTTTTACTTCTTTTCTTGCTAGAGCCTTGTTTTATTCTCGCTTAATCTTCCCCTTTTTTATAGGGTTTTCTGCCCGTGGGGTGTCTGCTTCGTCTGTTCCAAAGATGTCTCTAGCCCAGGCCCAAGAGATTATTGTTAGTTCGTCTTCCTCGAAGAGGAAAGTGGGTGAGTCCCGTTCTGAAGAAGAAGAATAAGAAGAAGAAGAAGAAGAAGAAGAAGAAGAAGAAGAAGAAGAAGAAGAAGAAGAAGAAGAAGAAGAAAAGGGGGGTGCTTTGGTGCACAGGTCACGGAGAAGGCGAGTGGTTTTGGACGACGATTCTACACCCATGACTTTGCCTTCCATGTCTATAGTTAGACCCTTAACCTCTGAAAACGTTTCACAGTCCCCTATTCATGATTCTGTTGAGTACTTGTTCCATGAAGGTTTTTATCTTGCTCCTGATGATGTTCCTTTAGTTACTGTTTTTCCTGTCTCTTTAAGAGAAGATGTTTCATCGGGTCCTCGTGTTTCCTCCGCTCCTTTAGCTATTATGGTTTCTGCCGTATCTTTACCTGCGGTTTCCTCAATTCTTCAATCTTTCGTACCTGCTATTTTTCCCGTGACTTCTTTAGTTCCCCAACCCTCAGTGCCTGCTGTTGTCCTATCCGTGCCTGCTTCCATGCCTTCTATTAGGGAAGTAGGGTCTTCCAGCAGGGAGATGCAGAGGGTGATGATAGAGGTTCGAGCTGAGAGAAGTCTTTTCAAGAAGACGGGTGATCCTGAGATATGGCTCAAACCTTTGATAGGTCCCACGGAGAAAACCAAGCTAGCTAGCCATACATCCCTTACTTGGGCCAATGAAGTGGTGCATACCTCCTTGAAGGTATGGTGCAATTCTATTTCCACGTGTGAATTTTACCATGTCTAAATAATTGATCATATATAATTGGTTTTCTTCTTGTAGATCAACCTTATTAGTATGGAGCTTATGAAGAGGATCTCGAATTCGGATCAGGAAACAAGAGATTTACAAGCTGATCTTGGTAATATAAGGGCACAGTATGATAACTTGAGAATTGATATGGACGCCTTAGCGGAGGAGAGGAATACCTTGAAAAGACAACTGAGGATTACGGCAACGGAACTGGCGGTGGAGAAGGCTTCTTCAAACCAGGCTAATAAGGATAAGAGCATTCTGGAATCCTCATTTGCTGAACAACTGTCTCAAGCCTCGGAGGAGATCAGGAACTTGAAGGATTTGCTAGGGCAGAAGGAGGTATATTTTGGAGAGCTCGTACAATCACTCTCCCGGACCCAAGAAGAACTGTGTAATGCATTAAATAGAGTCCAAATTTTGGAGGAGTCGATCGTACCTCTGGGGGATGCCCATGAAGTTGCTGAAGCGGAGAAGGATGGGTTAAAAGCCGAGCTTCAAATTTGGGAAAAATATTATAACGATCTTGAAGAAGCGACTGTTGTTGATGTAAGTTGCGCGTATATGAATTCTCGCCTTGATACATTGACAGAGATGAGTCAAGAAGGTTTCGACCTCAGCGCTACAATAGCTAAAACCAAAGAGGCTATGGAGAAGACTCAACAAGGTCTTAATCTTTCTACATCTGATGGTGAAACTTCTGCCGCTCGTTCCTCTTCGCCTCAAGTTGCTCCCGTTCCTCCTGTTAATGAAGAATTCATCCCTCCTCCACAAGAAGATTAAAGTATTGGTTCTCCTTGTTGTTTTTTTATTGGATTAGTGGTTACCCCCAACTCCATCGGGGGTAAATTTGGATCTTTAAAGTCCCCAACTGACAACTTAGGGGCACAAAAATGTAATTATTATATGCGGCTAAGTACTTGTTAGTACTTAGTTCTTACTTAGCCACTATTTTTGATATGAATGCAATTTATGACTTTTTTGTTTCGAGCTTCTGTTTTGCTCTTATGTCTTTTGCATGTCTTGCCTTTTGAGGTTTTTAGTTTTACCTCTAAACTTTTGCATGAAAATGCTAAAATCACTCGAACCTTTTTATAGTAGGCACGGTGTTTGTACAAAATATAAGCCTTTGTTTATGATAGGACTTATTTATAAGATAGGGCCCTTTTTGATTGATGCTTAATGAAGAAGCCGTCTAAACTTCATAGTAATGCAATAGAGTGATAGGAAATTTTTACATGTTTAGAAATGCTTCTAAGGGAAGTTTTTTGTTTGAACTTCCACGACATTTTACATGTGTTTATGATTATCGTCTAAGACTCATGTTGCAACTGTTTTTATTTAACATGTTTGATATACACTTGTATTTTGTAACTGTTTTTCATAGGTAACACTTTTTTCGAGTAAATACAAGAGAGCAACTATTTTTCATTAGTAATAGTTATTATAAGAATTGGAGTTTTTACCCGCAACTGTTTTTGTTGGAAATAATTTTCTAATAAGTACGAGGGAAATGTTTTCTTATCCGTAACTGTTTTATTTGATAATAGTTTTTTTGAACAAATACAAGGATTTTGATCTTTCTTCCATAACTGTATTATTTGATAACAGTTTTCTATATGAGTAGAAAAATTTCGTAACTGTTTTTAATCATACCAGTTTTTGAATGAGTACACTGATGATGATCTTTTACCCCTAACTGTTTTTGTTACAACAATTTTGAATAAGTATAAAGATGTACATTTCTTCCTCGTGACTAATATTTTTCCTTTCAACCTGAACATGTTCGAAGGTTTTTTGCATTTTTGCATTAGGCTTTGTATTTGGATGACTCTTTTGATCTCTTTTGATTCTGCTCGTATCACTTGTCTTGTTGGGTAGATGGGTCTTCAGGCTCGAGCTTTTGACTTTCTGATAGTCTTCTTTGCTTCGTCTTAGCCTTCCATACTGTATAGTCCCCCAAGTGTTTGAGCTTTGAAGAATGAGATCTCGAGCACTTGATTATTCCTTCCTTGTGGTCCTTTTCCTGAAAAGGAAAAACATTTCGGACTCAAAGGTATATAGTTTTTTAGATGATGACTGCTTAACCCTTTAAAACGTCCATCAGAAAGTGTAACCCTAGACCGGGAATTGTGTTATTTCCTCGCGTCTTTGCAGGTCTAATATCATCATCTGGTGATGGGTTAGCTTTATGCTTATCATCTAAAAAAGTTAGTAAAATTTTTAAATGTTCAAAATAAAATCGAACGTGTGATACCTGACCGGGGGTACTTTTTTTCCTTAGAAGTAATACTTTTTCAGGTGGATGGAATTCCAGCTTGTTGGTAGAACTCTGCCGTCCATAGCTTCCAACTCATAGGCGCCCTTCCCAGCTATGCCTCGGACTTTGTAGGGTCCTTCCCAGTTTGGATTTAGCTTTCCTGCGCCTGCTTCCTTCGTTGATTGAAAGACTTTTTTGAGGACGAAGTCCCAATCTTGAAGTACCGAAGATGGGCTTTGCGGTTATAGTAGTGCTCAATTATTTGTTTTTGGGCTGCCATCCGTATTAATGTTGCTTCCCTTCGTGGTTCGAAGGTCCAGATTAGTCCTTAATTCATCGTCGTTTGCTTCTCTCGTAGCTGTCATGAACCTTATGCTTGGCTCGCCGATTTCCACAGGTATTAAGGATTCTGAACCATTCCCGTGGCTATTAAGTTGTTCTGTATGCCCATAGCACCGCTGGTAACTCGTCAGGCCAATTTCCCTTGGCTTTATCTAGCCGCTTCTTCAGGTTGCTGACCATGATTTTATTCGTTGATTCCGCTTGACCGTTAGCCACGGGATGATATGGTGTTGAAGTGATCCGTTTGATTTGCCAGCTTTCGAAGAATACTGTGATTTGCGAGCCTATGAATTACGGGCCATTATTGTGAACAACTAATTTTTGACCACACTCAAATGTTATACTATTTTAGTGTAAATATTCC